>OU015501.1:129544108-129736608 GCA_907164885.2 Dolomedes plantarius
ATATATAATTGCAGTGTGTTGCGAGGAGCATCACTCTGCATACTGTGTCTTTAAAAATAGATATGTGTTTATGTATTTATGTAATTTATGCACTTTGCAGCTGCTTTGGATACTTTTTAGATCTCTTAAGATGCTTTGTTTACCCATATAACAATAAAATTTAGGTATTTATGAAAACAGAATATAAAAACGTGTATATTTTCCAAGGAAGCTAAATCGAGAAAACACTAACTTTTCAAATTATTAATTTTTCATATTCTAATTAATATTATTTTTCTTTCTAATGCGGAGGCACTTGTCGTGAGACATTCGCCTTTTGGTACTCACCACAAAGTGTTTATTGAAGGCTACTTTACTGTGGGAGCCCCATTTAGGTAAGCCAGTATTGCTCCCTGTGAGGGGACAACACGTTAACGACCAAACCTTACATGGGATTTGAACACAAGCCCACTGGTTGGAAGGTCACGACGCTAACCACTATACCTTATGAGCTGCAGACACATCTATATATTTAAGTTGCTAAGACGACTTTTTGGGCAGTCCGTGAGAGAAAACTACTGCGTCAATTTACTTCATTTTGGTCTGAAACGAAAGATTGTAATCTGTAGATTTGTCAAATTTGGTTTCTGTAACCGCAATTTCTATTAATTAGCGATAATTTACAATTAAAAACTGATTTCTGCGCATGCTCAGTGACATGTTTTAATGATAAATACGTTTATTCCGTGGAGTCTCTCTAGATTTCTCTCTGCCATTTTTATTTTTATGACAATTATGTTTGTGAAATATAATATTAAACCTGATGGAAATTGTTTATTTCACTCTGTTTAATTAGCGATAATTTACAATTAAAAATAATTGCTTTCTGCGCATGCTCAGTGACATTTTCAAATCTGGTTTTAGATACTCACAAAGCAAGATGCCGCTGAAACACATTAATTTGTTTCTGCTCAGTATTGTGATTTTTAATATTTGGCAATGATGTGTTGGGTATAATTTGAGTATTAGTACATTAATTTACTATCTAGCCGTCATGTTTTGACGGGTACCAACTAGTAAAATTTAATAGCGATATTTCTTGAAGTTCTGACGTGCCGGCTTCATTATTAATTTCAAAAGGCATACTTCTGATCAAAGATTAGAGTTCATTATAACCGGGGCTCCAAGACCAGGATATTTTAAACCCTGATCTGGGTTTTTCAAGGACCATATGGGTGTATAGGTTTGTTTGTATTTTTCGAAAATTTCTTAAAATCTGGGTTTTCCCTTGTAAACTGAAATATTCCAAACAATTAACATCTATTTCTTATAAGAAGCATAACTTAATTACAATGAGATAGTTTAATAAAAGAATTACAGCGTACAATGGCGTTAGTATCTGTTTGAATGTATAATGATACAAGAAAAGATCATGTCGATTGAATCGTGACATACCTCCTTCTTACAAAACCCTCCCAGAATTTTGGCATTTGGTACGTAATATCAAAGTTGGATTCAATGATTCCAAATATGAAATCTTTTGAAACTTCAGGACCGACTTAACTATTTTACATTACTCTTAAAAATTGTCTTAAAAATGAAACCGTAAACGATCGCAGGATGGCAAAACAGGAAGTAAATAGATATCATCAAAATTGTCACACCTGGATACCTAAAACAGAGCTGGTAGAAGACGTAATAGAAGGAGCATGTTATAGGCGATATGAAGCACACATAAAAGGAAAAAAAATCGTCAGAAAATTTATTTGGAGGTGAATGATGAAATGGTTAAAATTTGACACTTAAATAAAGTAACTTTATTTCAACTTCAAGCAATTTTAGAAAATGTAGAGTGTATTATGTTTTAAAAATTAAATGTCTCTTAAAAAGGAAACCGTAAACGATCGTAGGATGGCAAAACAGGCAGTAAATAGATATCATCAAAATTGTCATACCTGGATACCTAAAACAGAGCTGGTAGAAGATGTAATAGAAGGAGCATGTTATAGGCGATATGAAGCACGCGTAAAAGAAAAAAAAATCGTCAGAAAATTTATTTGGAGATGAATGATGAAATGGATAAAATTTGACTGTTAAATAAAGTAGCTATAATTCAACTTCAAGTAATCTTAGAAAATGTAGAGTGTATTATGTTTTTCTTTAAAAAAAAATTTAATTAAAAAAAATCGATAACTAAACTCCAAAACCTCTCAACTGAAAAATTACAAATTTTACATAAGGGCCAAAAAACATTTTATCAAATAAGTCACAGCTGTGGATAAATAAGTCACAAATAAGTCACAGCTCTTCATTAAAATGCCTTGAGAATGCCCGTAACACTATTTATTTGAGTTTACTTATGAATCGATAGATGGAAGTAACTGTGGGTTATCGTATTTCCACATAAAATGAAAACAGCAAAAAATAGTAGTTGAGAGGTTTTGGAGTTTAGGTATCGATATGTTTTTTAAAAAGGCTATTTTTTTTTTACTACATTCTGGGTATTTTAGATGCAATCTGGGTTTATTACATATTTTTTCTCAGTGGGAGCCATGATTATAACATATTTTTAATGTGATATTTACATAAAAAATTAGCACATATATTATGATGACGTATTTCCTATAAAATAAACAATATAAAATTAATATCAATTACTTAGCGTGATTTTTTCTGGCGAATGTTACAAGTCAAATATTTTTATGGCACGATCATATTTACACTCAGAGGGTTAGACGCGTGCTTAAGTAGGTTTATGTATCAGGCTACTTCTGAAATAAACATTTATGGAGTTCATTTGAGAAAATAAAAATTATGGCTAGTACGTGGAGGAAAAGACTGCTAAAAACAGCCGGTGCTAGTTTTTTCTTTCAATTAACAAAATATTAACTTTTTTTCCCTATTCTGCATTTATGTTCATTGTGTTCGGTGATCACTGCAGGTTAATCGTTTTGGCCATTTTTCAAGCCTTTGCTTCTATATAGAATTGAATGACAAATTTTTTTATTGCATTTCAAAGTCTTCCAAATTAAATCATTCAAAAAGCTCCAAATTAAGGGGACAAGGTACCTACAAATTCGATTCTTTTTATTTTCAATTTTTAACTCTATATACTAAATGAGAATAATTAATTTTCATTTATACTTCATTAAAAACCCTTAGAATTCAAAATAAGGAATTTTTTGCAGAATAATGACAGTTTTTCAATTTTTTTTTTCAAAAATGCTAACGTTTTTCAAATTGCACTATGCGCATTATATATTAATTAAAGTCTTTAAATTTTTTTTATATGTTTACCGTGAGTATATAAATATAAATGTGCATTTATTTTTTTTTTGTAGTAATCTAAAGTCTTAAATCTTTTTTTAGTATTCTGCTCGCTATTTTTTTATGTTTTTACTTTATTTTATGGTCTGTAAATTTGAAAAACATTTGTAATATCAAAGAATTATGCACAGTTTTGTGACAAACACTTCAATTAATAATTCAGAGAAATTTGAAAGATATCAGAAGAAAATGGATACGCATGTAGCCTTTTGAAAAATTCTAGCAATTTTGAAGAATTTTTTGATAAATAGTTCCAACTCTTCCACAAAATACTTATTTTGAATTCTAAGTATCCCCAATGTAGAAGAAAAGAATATTAATTATACTCATGTAAAATATTGAAAATTAAAGAAGAACGAGATTGAAGGTCCCTTGTTAAGGGGACAAGGGACCTCCAACCTCGTTTTTATAAAATTTTCAATATTTAACTCTATATACAAAATGAGAATATTTAATATTACTTTTTACTTCATTGAATAGACTTAAAATTCACAAATAAATATTTGGGGACAGAATAAGGCCTGTTTACCAAAAATATTTCAAAAATTCTCGAATTTTCCAAAATGCTCCATGCGTGCCCAGTTTCTTCCGATTTCTTCAAAAATTCTCGGGATTTTTAATGGAAGTGTTTGTCACAAAACTGCGCATCATTCTGTGAAACCACAAATATTTTTCAAATTTTTAAACCACAAAATGAATGAAAAAATGTAAAAACATAAAAAATAACAGTCAGATTGATGAAAAAATCATTTATGGCTTTAAATTCATACTAAAAAAAATTCAGTGCACAATTGTAATTGCATTTATATGGTAAACTAATATTTAAAAAATTAAGGCATTTAAAGGATGTGTAATGCACACGGAACATTTTGAAATATGCTTCCATTTTTGACAATTTTTTTGAAAATCAGACATTATTCTGCCAAAACATCCTTATTATGGATTGCAAGGGTCTTGAATGTAGTAAAAAAGAATATTAATTATTCTCATTCTGTATATAGAATTAAAAATTGAAAATTAAAAAATTCGAGGTTGAAGATCCCTTGTCCCCTTAACCCTATCTATTGGACATCTTATCTCAGTAAGATAAACTTTGAGGATAAACTTTCTATTGGACATCTTAACTCAGTAAGATAAACTTTAGCCATTTTTGACAATTTTTTTGAAAATCAGACATTATTCTGCCAAAACATCCTTATTATGGATTCCAAGGGTCTTGAATGTAGTAAAAAAGAATATTAATTATTCTCATTCTGTATATAGAATTAAAAATTGAAAATTAAAAAATTCGAGGTTGAAGATCCCTTGTCCCCTTAACCCTATCTATTGGACATCTTATCTCAGTAAGATAAACTTTGAGGATAAACTTTCTATTGGACATCTTAACTCAGTAAGATAAACTTTAACCATTTTTGACAATTTTTTTGAAAATCAGACATTATTCTGCCAAAACATCCTTATTATGGATTCCAAGGGTCTTGAATGTAGTAAAAAAGAATATTAATTATTCTCATTCTGTATATAGAATTAAAAATTGAAAATTAAAAAATTCGAGGTTGAAGATCCCTTGTCCCCTTAACCCTATCTATTGGACATCTTATCTCAGTAAGATAAACTTTGAGGTTTCTGCAAATTGTGTGAACTGAAAAGAAACAATTTTGGAAACCTGAAAAATCTTTAGGTAGAGGGAAACTCGGTGCTGAAACTTAATTACTGCTAGAAAGCTAATGTGTTATTTTAATTTGGGCAGATTTTCCAGAGAAATTCTAGACACGCGAAAATTTTTTTAAGATTGTAAAGTGTATGAAGCTGCTTTATGCATAGTCGTGGTAAAATATGTATAGTTTTTGTCTTCAAACGTTTGAATTATATATACCATAAGTAAAAATAACAGTCTCATTAACACCTTCCATTATAACATTTAATTTAAGTGTTGACACAAGAAAGCATTAATTTTGACGTACACTTAAAACAAAAGTTTAATGTTATTTCACCTGTAGGTTGTCTGAGTATCAGCAAAATTGTTTTGCATGCCATAGGTTCGCCGTATATGATGTAAGGAAAAAAGTTTTAGGTCTAACAATAGTAAATTACAAGTAAACATTAGTAAATTATAAGTTAAAAACCCTTTAAATCCATAGAAATGTATAGAAGTAGAATCTTAATTTATTATTAACAAGTGTAATCTAGTCCTTCATCAGGCCGTCGAGTATAATATGGAATTTTCTATACGGACAAATTACAAATGCAAAAGCCATTAAACTATATGAAACAACCAGGGGATGTACAAAGATTTTCTAGAACTTTAGGGGAAATTGACGGCGGAGAATTTTATTTAACTTATATAATGACAAAAAAATGGATAAAAAAGGAGAGTAAATTAAAAACTATTCACATCCAATCATATGAAAGGCAAGTTATAAATAGAAAAGTATATTGAGGAATAGAAACGAATAAAGTTTCTTAACCATAAAGGGAAAGCGTGATTAAACAAGCTGTAAGTCAATAGTTGGATATAGGAGTGTGCATACTAATGCAGTGAACACGCTCTCATTTACATTCTATATTGTACAGTTTTCTACGAATAAGTACCCATTCCATATTATCACAAATGCAATGCTAAAAGTTGATTAAAGTCCGCGTTTTGGACTCATTTTCTTTCAACCGTTCAAGTCCCTACTTCTCGCAAGTTACGAGACGCAGAATACGTTATATATTAGAATATAGGGAGCAAGAAATTTGAATAGTTCGGATAGAGCGCAATGAAATTAGATATCAATCCTTATTGAGATTGTGATGAAAGTAAAACCGTAAAGTTAACCCTCTTCCTCTCCAAAGTTCAGAACTTTCTTATTGAATAGAGAATCGTTGGATTAAATTTGATCAAACTATTTCCGGCGTTTTATGAATGCTAGAAGAGTCCGAAAATCGATTTGAAAGACATCGGGATGAAAGCAGAAGGATTCTTTATGAACGGGAATTTTAACTCAGGAGAATGTTTAGCTGTTATTGAATATGGTTTCGGAAAAGTCATACGAGTCTTGTAGTTTATTCCGCGAGTTAGTTCGTAAAGGGAAATGAAGAAATGCATGAAAAGAACATTTTAGAATAATTTAGTTATTTATCACTGAAAACTAAACTCTGTAATAACGCATGAAAGGAAACAAAACTAAAAATATTTCAGGTAGTCTCTTCTAACGAAATTACCACGGGTAATTAAGGCTGCTATGTACTAAGAAAAAAATTCGTATTTCCCTTTTCCTCTTCTTGCAGACTCTTGTGGTGGGAGGAGTCCAGTTGACAGTTTGAGAATTCCATCCCCCTTAGGATTGACATTTTGAGGGATTGTAATGGCTCTCTATCTATAGGGGGTTACAGGTACATAAATGCTGATAATCAAATAAAATTGGTATTGTCAGATAGCCTGAACTTTTCTGCAAAGCGCTACAGGATTCATTTTATGAATTTCGTTCACCGAAGGAATTTATGAGCGTTTAAAACACACTATACCAGATTTTTCCCCGAATAATTTAAATTTTAAAATATTAATTGTATTTTTTAAAAAAAAAAACGAAAAATGTACACAAATGTAAAATTTCTTTCTCTATGACGGAGTACAATTTTTTTTTTAAATCTTTGAATCCAAGTCGGCAATCCGTGGACAAATTTTCTCCATAGGTTAACATTGAGGTGAGCGAATCCATTGGGGTTAGTACATAGCAGCCTTAACGTAGGATTACTTATCGTTGCTTACCTTTTTTTTTTTTTTTAAAATCGCATTTTGGTATTTTTCTGTTTAACTGTTTACTGCTTCTGGGTTTGGCACGCTGCCAAAATTATAACTCGCGACGGAATCTTTTTCTTTCCGGAGGACCGTTATTGAGGAACGTAATCCTACGTTAAAAAAGCCACACTGAATAAAATTAAATAACAACTCTTCACCAACATTATCATTAAACGGATGATTGTTTTTATATTCAATTTCTTTCAATATAACGCTCCAAATTGAAGCATAATTTAACTATATTTGCATCGATTTTCGAACTTAACTCGCTTCTCTATATTGTTTTTGTTTAAGCATTGTTCTTGTATCGTCTGTAACTATGCTCCAAACTTCATCGATTATGAGAGCATTGTTTAACTGTCACTTCATTTAGTTACAATGCCAGCCCTGATAATAAAGAGATGTCCTCAATAAACTATTCTGTGAAAGTTATTGTTTACATCATACTTATCTTCTGGCAGCAGCTTTGTTTTGGGGAAGAATGGACTGAAAAACAATGGGTGAATACTGCACCATAATATTTATATATCCATAATATACGTATATATATATATATATATATATATATATATATATATATATATATATATATATATATATATATATATATATATACAGGGTGTCCATAATTAAATTCCCACTTTCAAAAGGCTGCAAAAAAAGAACCACTGGTCAGAATGACTTCAAATTTGAACTGAATATACTGGAAGAAGGGGGAAACGATTTGGCATAATAAAAAAAAGTTCCAACCGCTTACAGAGCCATCTATTGATACATTTTGGAACTTTTTTTTATTATGCCAAATCGGTTCCCCTTTCTTCCAGTATATTCAGTTCAAATTTGAAGTCATTCTGACCAGTGGTTCTTTTTTTGCAGCCTTTTGAAAGTGGGACTTTAATTATGGACACCCTGTATATATATATAAGACAAAGTTGAAAGTGAAAAACCAGTATATGCTCAAAACTACTGCAGCCAGGAACTAAAAACATGAAAAGATAAGTGAAAAATTGGTTTTTGACAGAATCTCTTCATCAGCGGTGCCGATACTGTCTAAAAACCAATGGATTGTTTGTGAAAAGTATGATCTGAGCAATAAACATACTTAGACACCGTGCAATCCATAAGACACAAAAGAAATGAATATACAGTTGCTTAATCATAGAACACCAAGCCTGGCGCCAGACAAAGTGGAAGTTAAGTAAAGGAAACCGCAAGAAGACTGACGTCACAAATCTTGCAACCATGGAGCAAATGGAAACACAGAAGCAGACTTACTAAGGATACCGTGTTATAGGACAATATTACCTAAGTTAATTTTGACATTTACTATGACTAAGAGTTATTATTATTATTTATTAATTATTATTATTAATTCACTAGTTGTTATTTATTATTTATTATTTTTTCATTTTTATTAGTAATTTACTTTAATTAATCTTTTAGTTTAGTATTACTAATTATTAGCAACAGAACATGCTATTCAGTAAATCTAAAACAACCAATTAAGAGCTTGGAAAGACTATCAGGGTAATAATTACGTTTTAGCACTACTTACAATTCTATAATATGCTTATACCTATTGTCCTTAGAACAAAGCATATTTATTCTTACTAGCTGATTTATAATAATACTATTAAATACAGATTTGTGTAAGCATGTTGAGTAATTTTGAAATTTAACAATATTAAAGTCATAAGCTGATCTTTTATCATATAGATCAAAAGTAAAATTGCAATGAGAATTTATTTTTATGTTCATATCTAAAAAGTTTACATTTAGTTTATCTGGGCTACTTTGTATTAGTTCCAGATTAAGAGGGTATATATATATATATATATATATATATATATATATATATATATATATATGTGTGTGTGTGTGTCGATCTAGGGCTACTAGTTACAGCAGTTTCGACCGTTTACTGTTGGGTCCTCCCCCCACCCACCCCCAGATTTCATGCTACCTTTCCTAAATCCCAGCAGTCTCTTTCGCGGGCTTTCTTATTGACAGATTCAACATGCCCATGAGAAACGCGTAGACACGGCAATTTCTACCCCTTGGTAATGTAGCATAGAACATCCCTAACAGGACATCCTAACTATCGAATCAAATGCTTTGACAGCTCCTCCAAGACTGCATGAAATTTTGCTTTTGGAATCTTCTCATATCGAATTATAAGTCATCGACAATTGGTATGCTAAATGACCTGAAAGGTTCCACTGTAATGTTCTTAATCATTTTACTAGAAACAGGTTTGTGATTCTCTTCTGGATTTCACAAATCGTAGGCTTCAGATTTTTTGAACATTTATCTTAAGCCGTTTGCTATCATCGGACCTCTTTTCAACCCTTATTATTTTCTGATATCCAGCAGGGTTTAAGCACATTACTTCCAGACCAATAAAACCGTTTCACATATAAAGCTTGGTTCTTCAAATCCAGATTTAATTAGATAATCAATACACTTTGGCAATAATACCTAAATATTGACCGACATAGTCGTAATTCTTTACAGCATTTGAGAAATTGCTACAACATTTTGGACTGTTCTAGCAGAAGTATTATTCAAAATGAGTTCATCTCTTTCCAAAATACGCATTTCATCTGCAGTGTATTCAGTCTCATGTTTGCGTAGAATGTTATAAAATCGTTGATAATCGAAATATTTTTGTTTTGAGTAGCTGTCATCTTCCTGCAGGGTAACTTATCAAGAAATCTACCTTAAGTTCAAGATTCACTAAGTTCAAGGGCAGTTAAAATTGAAGACGACTCCCTTCTCAGGATTGGTATAAACGACTAAAATCCAGAGAGGATCTGGAAACCGTCTTGAAAGGAGGGATCCGACTACTTTATTTAGGTTGAAAAGCTGCCTCTTGAGAAAGGATTCTTTATGAAAATACACTGGTTATCAAAAGTTAAGGAAAAGTCACAAAAATAGCGATTACTCAAAAAGTTACGCGTAGAATTTAATGAAACTTATACACATTATACAACACATAGGTAGGTATAAAATAGCATAAAAAGAAATCGTCAGACAATTATGGTGTTATAGAAACTAGCATATGTATACAATGAACAAATCGGATGTGTCAGTTTGGTATAGGAAAAGTACCTTTAATATGGCGTATGATCTCCCCGAGAAGCAATACAGCACATACAGCGATGTGTGATGCTGCCAATTATGCGGTCTATGAGTTCGGTAAGAAGTGAGAGCCATTGCTATTGCAAAGCAGTTGAAAGCGTGGCTAGGGTCCTAGGAGGAGGATTGAGAGCAGCTATGCGGCGTCCTAAAGCGTCCCAAACATGCTCGATAGGATTCAGGTCATCGAGCTCAATAGGATCAGGTAATCGAGCTGGCCACTCCATGCACTGAATTGTTTCCTGCTCAAGATAAGCATCCACGATGCGACTCATCCGTACAGAGAACAGACCTCCATTGATCACTCGTCCAGTGGACATGTTGACGTGCCTACTGCAAACGTTCCCGCCTATGACGTGCCGTGAGCGGGACGCAAATGGTTGGTCTCCTCGCAAAAAGACCACCTTCGTGAAGCCTTCTACGCACGGTTGACGTTGATACCAACCTTCCGGAGCTTGCAGCGAGGGAGGATCTCTTCAGACGGAGTTCAGATGGAGTTGTGTTTCTATTCCTTCGTGCGCATAGTGAGAAATATCGGTCATCGGCATTCGTCGTAGCGTTTGGCCGACCTTGTCTGAACCTCCTGGATGCCGATTCCGTGGTTAGAAATTGTTGCCAAAGTCTATGAACCACAGACGGACTCACATTTAGCCATCTGACCACTTCTGTCTGACTTTGCCCTGCCTCTAGTCTCCCAATAGCTCGCCATCGCAGTTCTTCGGTCAAATGATGCCTGGAGGTCATTGTTATAATTTGGCTATGCCAGATGTCTAATCTCAGCTTCGCAGCGACAATTGTCGCCTTGCTCCGAGAGATGCACTTTTATGCTCCTCACAAATGACGTATTCTGACTGTAGCGCCACTATTTTGCATAATGTAGTATTGTTCAGCACCTTTTACTTAACAACATAGTCAAATTTTAAACAGATTGGCCTAGTTTTGAACGTGTTATCCCTCTTTTTGTGATCTTTCCTTAATTTTTGATAACTAGTGTAGATCAAGGGATTAAGATCTTCCCTTAATGTCTGAAATGTGATAGAGAGAAAGCACGAGTCTTCATTTAACATCTTGACTGCAATGGTTCCAGCACTCAGACACGCTTTGAGTTCCGAGTTCTCAGAAAAACTAGGTCTTTTGGACCTCGCCTAGCCTTGTCCGGCTTGAGTAGGATTAGCCACAACAAATATTTCAGCTCAACCTTTATCAATCCCACTGACACTACGTGACTAGTGATAAGAAATTAGCATTTAAGGGCAATGAGAATATTAGAATCACGACCTACCATTAATCCTCCAAATGCACGCTATTTTTCATACTGAATATTTTCACGTGGATTTTATTATTTGAAAATCAAAATTTTGATTACGAATATTGCATATTGCAGTTAGAATGTCATTATCTTATGTGTAAGGAAATTTTGAAACTTATTTTTTTCTTTTGTATGACCTTCCCCAAGATACATTCTGACTGATTTATGGATCAGGTTTAATTATTTTCTTTTCCTGAAAGGATCTAAACATGCAAACTTTAATGACAAATACCCTATAATATGAAATAAAGCTGTATAAGAAATAAAGCTAAAGCTACGAAGCGTATATCAGGAATAGTACTTTTATATGCTTTCGGAAAAAGTATAGAACACGCAGGATTTTTATAAGTTAATCATTATAAAATCTTCCATTATGGTTTTTCAAAGAAAACTCTTCCTGATAAAAGATATTTTATGTAACTGTCACGAAAATATCTTGTAGAGCAGATTTGAAAAGAAAAAAAATATAAATAAATTTTACACAGAAAACTGTTTTTAATAGAGAATTGTAAGTATCTCATTCTGTATTATAATCATAATCAAATATTTATCAGATTAGAAAAAGAATGTTTAATTACACACGTTACTAGCTTCTGTTATTTTCGAAGCAAATTTTCGTCCATTATAAAAAGGTTTTATTTTTCGTGCTGCTAAGAGGTTTTAATATTTAAAAAGTTTTCTGGTAGGTGTAAAAATGCATTTTCTATGTCTGAAATATGTTATTATTTTCGTTTCTTTAGCGAAGAATTTGCTATGTTTGAAATCAGTTTAATAAAATCAAGTATTCCCACTGTTTCATGCAAAACATCTTGTTATATTTTTAGAATAAACCACCTACATGGTGTAGTGTTTAGCGCTCTGAACTGCCACGCAGTTGGCTTTGGTTCAAATCCCGAATAAGGTTTTGTCGTTTCCGTATTGTCCCCTTCATAGGGAGCAATGCTGGCTCACCTATAAGGTACTCCCATAATAAAGTAGTCTGTAAAATCACGGTGAGTAACAAATGGCGAATGTCTCAGCACAAAGTGCACCCCGCATTAGACAATATATAAATGTAAATATATTATATATATATACACTCAAGAGCCAAATCATTATGACCACCTGTCAATAACGAGTTGGCCCACCTTTGACGCGCAACACAGCTTCAACCCGCCTTGGCATGGATACCACAAGTCCTTGGTAGATGGCCGGAGACAGATTGTACCAGATGTTTAAGCAACGGTCACGCAAATCCGAGATATTGCGAATTGGTGGTCTTTGAACTCTGACCTGCCGTCCCATGACATCCCAAATGTGTTCTATCGGATTGAGATCCGGTGAGTTAGGCGGCCAGGACATTAACTGGAATTCAGCATCATGTTCCTGGAACCACTCCAACACAATTTTAGCCTTGTGACACGGGGCGTTGTCCTGTTGGAACATTCCATTTCCAGCTGGAAAAACAGAGGCCATGTAAGGGTGCAACTGGTCCGCAATGATGTTCAGATACCCTGTAGCATTCATGGTCTGCTCTACCACAACCACGGGTCCCAGAGACGCCCAAGAGAACGTCCCCCAAAGCATAATACCGCCACCACCGGCCTGTGTATGACCTACTGTACATTGATGGAGCAACAGTTCGCCTGGAAGACGGCGTATCCTGACACGGCCATCGGCGTGATGAATGACAAACCCTGATTCATCTGACCAGGCAACTCTCTCCCACTGATCCATGGACCAGTCGCGATGTTCCCGGGTTCAGCGCAGGCGCAGTTGGCGATGACGCTTTGTCAGCAAAGGCACACGAGTGGGACGTTTGCTGCGTAGCCCCATATCCAACAGTGTCCGCTGAACAGTGTGCTGCGATACTATTTTACTTGGCCCTGCATTGTATTGGACTGTCAGCTGAGCCACTGTCTGGCTCCGGTTTTGCTTCACCATGCGAGACAGTCTCCGACGACCTTTTTCTTTGATAGCGTGTGGACGTCCAACACCATGTCGTCTACTGCTGGTTTCACCGTCATTCATCCACTTTGCATAAGTACTAACAACTGTAGGTCGCGAACAGTCGCTTAGATCCGCAGCCTTTCCCATCACACACAGAAGTAAGTGAAAGAATGATTCTTCAGACTCTCCAGCAGCAGTTAAATACCACTTCCACCTGATCACGTGCCTTCCACGTCATACAGGCGAATTCATTGCAAAATGTAGGGGTGGTCATAATGTTTTGGCTCTTGAGTGTGTATATATATATATATATATATATATGTGTGTGTGTGTGTGTGTGTGTGCGTGTGTGTGTACATATATATAATGAATTAAAACTGTAAAATCCACAAGAGATTTTCCAACTTTGTTTATTAGCGGCCTTTACATGTACGCTCTTTCCCGCGTGTTTGAGTGAAGGTGTCGGAGAGGAAGGGAAATCTGCTTTGGAGCGTACTGCAAGTTTTCCCGTACGCTCCAAGCACTCGCGAAAGAGCGTACGTGTAAAGGGCGCTATTGTCATTATGTTTTGTTGAACGAAAGAAAAAGTTGATCATAAAACAGCATAACAAAAATTCACGCAATAAATTTTGTTAGGAAAACGTATTTTTAATTAAAATTACTAAAATTAAAATTACCTCGAGATTCTTGGAAAAATAAAATAAGAAATTTTTAAAAAAATTCATCTTCTATATGCATAATATTGTGTAAACACTTTTATTCTTATTTACATTATTCGACTATAAATTTTCATTTATTATCTTGTGATGTATCTGCCATTATTTTTTCATACATGGTAAAACAGAGGATGAGTGCTCATCAAATATCTGAAGATCAGCCTTCAGCGTCACTCGTTAGATCGTATTTTTCCAAGAAAGTTAACCCAAAAGATTATTACGCAAGGTACGAAGGAGAGCATATTTACAATTGGTTTTACATTGTTTTGCTATACAAAAAAAAATAAATAAATAAATAAATAAATAAATAAAAAATAATAAATAAAAAAGTCCTATCGACAAGAGATCTTTATTAACTTTTTAAAACGTTTGTGAGATCATAAATATTTCAGATTATGTCTTTAATAACAAAGTTACATAGTGGAGCATTGAAATCTTCCTTTAAATGACAAAAATAACTATTAAAAGTATATGAGGAAAAGTCAGAATAATCGAAAACTGACAGTAAATTTAAAATCAAGATGCACAGTTTTTAGCAAAAAATTTTTTTTTGTCCTTCCCATGATTTTTTTTTATATGCTTGCGACAGTAAAAATTACTTCCAAATTTTCTTTGCATCCCCACTTCTGCAGTTACAACTGTCTTATCAAGGATGTCATGCCGCTATATGAAAGGGGCCTCAGCCAACCTTATGATATCCTTGCTCAAACTTCCCTTGTCACATCTTATTTATTGCAGTTAGTTAACCCGAATGCTCCCCACATCAGTTATGCAGGCGCTCACAACTGGTTAAGGAAGAAAAAAAGAAAAAGTGGGATGTGATTCAGGTCTTTCGCTCGAAAGCAAGGCCCCAGACATCCGCCGAGTGTCTACCGATTTCTAACATCGTTGACTTATCTCGAGGGTCTTTCTTCCAACCGCAATCTGCCCCACATAGTCTGATTTTTTTTTGCTCAGTAAGGTGACATACAATACAGCTTCTCAAAGAATTGTGGTGGAAAATGAACGGGGGTAACGGGCAATTTCATTCCTGAACAACTTTTCTCGATTGGTACATTTTTGGGGTCATAATTGAAATTAGGAATTTTCTTTTAAACTGTTTCTTACAAAATATTAAAGGTGACACGGAAAGTGGAAACGGAGCAAATTTGAACGTTAATAAAATTAGAGCGCTAAAAAATTTTAAAAATGGGAGATTCTCTTCGTCATATAATTTGAATTTTAATCAATATCCAAAGCTGAAAAAAAATGGTTGTGTAAAAAGTAACTGAACTATCATAGCTACCACAATACAGCAATAAAAATAAATTTTAGGATCTTGAATTTGTGGAATAAAATTGAAGTTATGAATTTCCTTTTAAGCTGTTTCTTACAAAATATTTAAGGTGACACGGAAAGGGGAAACGGAGCAAATTTGAACGTTAATAAAATTAGAGCGCTAAAAAATTTTAAAAATGGGAGATTCTCTTCGTCATATAATTTGAATTTTAATCAATATCCAAAGCTGAAAAAAAATGGTTGTGTAAAAAGTAACTGAACTATCATAGCTACCACAATACAGCAATAAAAATAAATTTTAGGATCTTGAATTTGTGGAATAAAATTGAAGTTATGAATTTCCTTTTAAGCTGTTTCTTACAAAATATTTAAGGTGACACGGAAAGGGGAAACGGAGCAAATTTGAACGTTAATAAAATTAGAGAGCTAAAAAATTTTAAAAATGGGAGATTCTCTTCGTAATATAATTTGAATTTTAATCAATATCCAAAGCTCAAAAAAATGGTTTTCTAAAAAGTAACTGAACTATCATAGCTACCACAATACAGCAATAAAAATAAATTTTAGGATCATGAATTTGTGGAATAAAATTGAAGTTATGAATTTCCTTTTAAGCTGTTTCTTACAAAATATTTAAGGTGACACGGAAAGGGGAAACGGAGCAAATTTGAACGTTAATAAAATTAGAGCGCTAAAAAATTTTAAAAATGGGAGATTCTCTTCGTAATATAATTTGAATTTTAATCAAAATCCAAAGCTGGAAAAAGTGGTTGTGTAAAAAGTAACTGAACTATCATAGCTACCACAATACGGAAATCAAAATAAATTTTGGAGTCTTAATTGAAATTATGAATTTTCTTTTAAGCTGTTTCTTACAAAATGCTTAAGGTGACACGGAAAGTGAAAACGGAGCAAATTTGAACATTAATAAAGTTAGAGCGCTAAAAAATTTTTAAAAAGGGCGATTCTCTTCGTCATATAATTTGAATTTTAATCAATATTCAAAGCTGGAAAAAGTGGTTGTGTAAAAAGTAACTGAACTATCATAACTACCACAATACGGCAATCAAAAATAAATTTTGGGGTCTTAATTGAAATTATGAATTTTCTTTTAAGCTGTTTCTTACAAAATATTCAAGGTGACACGGAAAAGGGAAACGTAGCAAATTTGAAACGTTAGTAAAGTGAAGGCCTGTTCACATAGAATCCGCCAGCGTCAGCGTAAAAGATTCCGGTGGAACTGGTTGATTAAATGGGTCAATGATTGGTATATGATTGGTTGCAAAATTTACGTTGACGCTGACGGATTCTATGTGAACAAGCCCTAAGAGCCCCAAAAAATCAAATAAAAGGACGATTATCGTAGTTATATAATTTGAATTTTAATGAATATTCAAAGTTGAAAAAATTGGTCGCGTAAAAATTAACTGAACCATCAAAGCTACTACAATACTGAAATCAAAATAAATTTTGGGGTCATATAATTGAAATTATGAATATTTTTAAGCTGTTATTACAAAATATTTAAGGTGACACGGAAAAGGGAAAAGAAACAAATTTGAACTTTAATAAACTTAAAGCATTAAAAAATAAAATAAAAGGACGATCTCTTACTAATATAATTTGAATTTTAATGAATATTCATAGCTGGAAAAGTTGGTTGTGTAAATATTAACTGAACTATCATAGCTACCACAATACGGAAATCAAAGTTAAGGAGGCTTAAGGTGAAGCCAAATTTCCCTAATATTTTAAAAAATCAATCGCAGTTTGACGATAAAATATCTCCAAATGTAAGAATAGTACTGTGTTTCAGGCTTAGAACTCAGCGAAAGCGTTACTCAAAAGACAATTGTAGACAAGAAGTATCTTTTTGCTTTTCCAATCAACTTAAAAGCATTCTTTAAAAAGACTGCAGAACGTCCTGCGAAATTTGTGCGTAATAATTTAAGTTGGAGTTCAAATAAATACAAAAACAAACAAAAAAAAAAGATAAAAGGAGAAATTTCCATGTAGAATACACATCGTGCGTCAGGTCATTCGTATTTTTTAAAAATACAGTCGTGTAGCAAAAACTTAAATTTTAAGGATGAGTATAAAAGTAGAACTCAAAAAACTCAAAAAAGCCTCAAAATCAGAAATTGAATCTAAGTATATCTTATGGGTTCCTATAGATCACACGAACCCATGCTATTTTCCCATAAGAAATATAATGTTGCTCACGGCAGAAGGTAAGGAACCACGAAGTAGCCAGTTTTCGTTTTTAATTGTTATTATTTTCAAATATTCTCTAAGTAACAACTTCGACTTCTCTCCTCATATTAAATTATAAATATGCTGGAGGTTCAAATTCTTTACTGGACGTAGATTATCCAGAAATGTAGGGCTCTCCCAAGAAATTTAAGGCATTGGCAACTAGGAGAAACTGGATATTCGCAGAGATTACATTTTATAAAAAAGCTCTTTACAACTAAGAAATTAGTCTCTGCGTCAAATAGCAGTCGCTACAGTTTTCTTCAATACGAATTTTTTTTAAAAAAACTCTATTAAAAACATTTTAGTATAACATGAACAATAAACTGTAAAATACCTAAAAGGAAATTAGGATTAAATCCAAATAAGAACGAAACAATTATCTTAAAATATGAATACTACTGAAATTTCACAGAATCACATTGTCACAGAAGGCCTATATTCAGTAACTAGCTGAAAACCCGCACTTCGCTACGGAGTACATTCAAATTAAATACAACGGTCAATGTATGCAATTAATGCCAAAAAATATAAATATATATATAATATATATATATATATATATATATATATATATATATATATATATATATATATATATTAAATACGACGATCAATGTATACAATTGATGTAAAAAAAAACATATTTATAAAAAAATTGTAAGGGATATTTTTATAGACAAAATAATGTCCAATCGTCTGCCGCATTAGCAAGAAAAATATATTTTTTTGTCTATTTAGTTTTTATGCTCGTGATGATAAATTTATTTCGAGTACCAGAAAAAGAAATCACGTGATCAGCATTTAATAAATTAAATTCTAAAAAGTTAATCTTTAAAAATTCACCAAAAATCAGAAAAGGGAGGTAAAGATTCGAAAAAGATCTCATTTTGAAGGAATTTTTATGATCTTTCTTGTGATATAAATTTTATAACCCTCAAATTATTACTTTAAATGCAAACTTAAAAAAAGTTACAAAAACAGCTTAAAAATTTAATTTAAAAAAATCTAAGAAGAATTTTTCAAAAATCTTTCTTAGTGCACCCCTACACTATAAGAAGAATCGCCATGCAAAATTTCAGCATTTTAGGTCCAGCGGTTTGGTCTGTGCGTTGTATGTCAGTCAGTGAGTCAGTTACGGAACTGTTTTATATATATACTAGCTGAAAACCCGTACTTCGCTACGGAGTACATTCAAATTAAATTACAACGGTCAATGTATGCAATTCATGCCAAATAAATATATATATATAATATCCAATCGTCTGCTGCATTAGAAAGAGAAAAAAATATTTTTTTTGTCTATTTAGTTGTTACGCACGTGACGATAAATTTATTGAAAGTACCAGAAAAAGAAATCACGTGATCAGCATTTAATAAATTAAATTCTAAAAATTAATCTTTAAAAATTCACCAAAAATCAGGAAATGGAGGTAAAAATTCGAAAAAAATTTCATTTTGAAGGAATTTTTATGATCTTTCTCGTGATATAAATTTTATAACCCTCAATGTATTATTTTAAATGCAAACGTAAAAAAAGTTTAAAAAACAGCTTAAAAATTTAATTTAAAAAAAATCTAAGAAGAATTTTTGAAAAATCTTTCTTAGTGCACCCCTACACTATTAGAAGAATCGCCATGCAAAACTTCAGCCCTTTAGGTCCAGCGGTTTGGTCTGTGCGTTGTATGTCAGTCAGTGAATGAATGAATCAGTCAGTTACGGAACTGTTTTATATATATAGATAGATATTAGATGAAATATATTAAAAAGTTTATTAATTATGTACCAGAATGTATCAATCAATAACTAATCATAGTTCACAATATTGAATTTTACACATAGGTAGGTAGTAACAGTAATAATATTTTGGTGATAATAACTAACAAACCCCTCTATGTCGGCATCGTGTATTAAATGAATGCTGCTCGTTCTGGCAAATTCATGATTCCCCTACGTAGAAAAACGCAACAGTCCTAATGCTATAAATTTTTCGGCAGATAAAATTCCCGCGGATTCCGTCAAGCAAGGAAGCCCCAGAGGTCAAGGAGGGCGTTCCAAACATACAGAGCCCTTTGCGTTCTGGAAAAAAAAAAAGGAAAGAGAGATTACAATAACCTTGAACTCATAACAGTACTCCCGTATTCAATGTGATCCATGAACCCCTCGTTTGGGGGTCCTCGTATGTAACGACTATTCAGCAAACATTTCTATGAAGTCGAAAAGTTTTTATTCACATAAATTAGGACTGCAAGTGTTTGTTTTTGTTATTTGCGTGAGTACATAGAAATTTCTTGTATGATAGATAATAATTCATTTCATTTATCAGCTATTATTTATTTAAGCATGAGGCAAGCCTTAACATATTTGCATTACACGAAAAATTCTTTTTGCAATTTAAAAAAAAAAAAATTATATCTACTTTTATAATACTTTTTATAATAATGGGTATATCAAATCGCAAGAAGTCGTCGATAAGTATTCTGTGAGATCATATCGTGACCTTATTGAAAGCTTACTGATAAAGATTAATGAAAAAATTTAATATTGATAAACATGTAAGAATTTTGTAGGTTATACTAACAAAGAGATCTAAGGCTGCTATTAGCTCTCTTCCGGCAAGCGAATTCAGAGGTTTGTCAACTGATTTTTATCATGTATAACTCAACGTGCCCTTTTTAATGACGTGCCCTTTTTAGAGGTTGCTGATTTTTAGAGGTTGTCGATTTTCCTTGTCGAGTCATGCCTTTTGAACATAAAAACTTTTGATCAATGGTTCCCAAACTGATTTTGTTTCATGCAATTTAGAAGAAAAAATATTGAGGTTCCCTTACCTATATTTTCCCAGCAATCTCCACTATCCTAATTTTAATGAGACATTAAATTAAACAAAAATTGCTTTGGGGGAAGAATTTATCTTTATTTAAACATATAATAAATGAAATAAAGATAAAAAGATCTGTTTTTAATTGTATATTTGCTAAAGGTCGGAAAAAAATTAATGCAATGGATGTTACAGTTTTTTTGGATACCATTATCCTAAAAAAAAATTATTTAATATAGTAGAATTAAACTTGCATATGTATCTGGGACAGCTTTCAGTCTCTTTCGATATTTAGTTTTTGAGCTGACATGTTTACAAAAGCCAATCCCACACAAATACGTTCCAGCAAATGGTAACAGAACGTGAATATCCTGTTTAAGAAAATACAATCATCAAATTTATCGCGCAAGGAAGCTGCAACTGGAACTCCTTCAAACAAAGATTTGACTGTGTACCTGAAGAAATTTCATTTAAAATTTCACAATCGACATACAGAAATAATGGTGTAATTTCTTTCACTTTGAATGGGTTTTAAACTTAACAATCAGCTTTGTTCTTCAGATATGGATAATGCTCAATTATAATTCCTATTAAGCTGTAGAAATTATTTTTATAGTGTGGATTTCAACCTCTAAATCCAATTCAGATTCTTGAATAAAGTCAGTAAAGATCGGAAAATAATTAAAAGTATTTTGTTCCATAGGTATTTATTAAATGCTACTAAAGGCACCCTTCTTCCTCAAGGAACTTTAGGGATTCTTGGAGCCCATTTATAGTTTATACAATAATTCCACACCCATTTTCTTCTTGTACTGTCGTTTAAACTATGGTAAAATTACACATATCAAGATAAGCAAGACGACACCATTTTAAAAGGAAAATTGTACAAGCAGCTGTGACCCATTGAGGAGGTATCAGATTTATTTTTCATAACCATCTTTGTTATTCTACATTTCAAACACACAAAACGGGTTCACAGTTTTTCGCTCTAGAAAACACATCTCTTTAATAAATAACTAAATGATAGTGGACGACTGGATCTTTCATTTTCCTACTGCATAAATTAGTTGGAGAAAAATATAACCTAATCGTTTAGAAGTTTACCTCTTCGGCAACGAAGAATTGTTTTTTACGTGTTATTTAATATCATTCAAGAGGACAAAAAAATAAAATATTTTATGAGAACTGAAAACGAGAAAGTCCGAAACACTTAGTATTCTTTTATATTTTACGTGTTATTTAATATCATTCAAGAGGACAAAAAAATAAAATATTTTACGAGAACTGAAAACGAGAAAGTCCGAAACACTTAGTATTCTTTTATATTTTACGTGTTATTTTATATCATTCAAGAGGACAAAAAAATAAAATATTTTACGAGAACTGAAAACGAGAAAGTCCGAAACACTTAGTATTCTTTTATATTTTACGTGTTATTTAATATCATTCAAGAGGACAAAAAAATTAAATATTTTACGAGAACTGAAAACGAGAAAGTCCGAAACTCTTAGTATTTTTTTATATTTTACATGTTATTTAATATCATTCAAGAAGACAAAAAAATAAAATATTTTATGAATTGATAAAATGTGAGGATTTGTCTGAAATTAATTAATCAAGGTAATTTTTAAGAAAAGCAATGATCAGTTGATAAAAAATTCCAATATGACTTTCTTTTATCCTAAACTGTCTTCAACATTTGCGGATAAAAACATGAGTTTACTCCAGTGGCGGCTCCAGTCCAGAGATTTGGGGGGGGGGGGGGCAACGTCGGCTCTTAGGGTTATATAAATATATATATTTCATGTTATTTGTTCCTGGATGCAAGTAGCTTTAGGGCTATTACTGGTATTCTCTTTCATCTATTTCTTATATATATATATATATATATATATATATATATATATATATATATATATATATATATAAGACAAAGTTGAAAGTGAAAAACCAGTATAAGCTCTAAAACTACTTGCAGACAGGAACTAAAAACATGAAAAGATAAGTATTAAATAAGTTTTTGACAGCATCGCTTCATCAGCGGTGCCGATACTGCCTAAAAACTAATGGATTGTTTCTGATAAGTATGATCTAATCAATAAACATACTTAGACACCGATACAATTCATAAGAAACAAAAGAATTAAATAAAAAGTTGCTTAATCAAAGAACACCAAGCCTGGCGCTAGACAAAGTGGAAGTTAAGAGTAGGAAACCGCAAGAAGACTGACGTCACAAACCTTGCAACCAATGCAAGGTTGCAAGGTTGGAGCTAATGGAAAGGTTGGAGCTAATGGAAACACAGAAGGAGACTTACTATGGAGACTGTGTTACAGGACAAATAATCTAAATAAATGAGTGTTATTATTATTACTAAGAGTAAAATAATATTATTTATTATTATTTTTACTTTAGAATTTAATTATTATTTATTAATATTAATTTTTAGTTGTCATTTTCACTAATTAATCTTATTATTTTACTTATTTTTTTGTATTACTAATTAATTGCAACAGAACAAGCTATTCATTAAATCTAAAACACCCAATTATGTGGTAGGAGAGACTATCGGGGTAATGATTATGTTTTAGCACAACTAACATATAAGAAATAAACATCCTCTAGTTTTAAATGTAAACTAATTTACTATTAGGTCTAGGATTATCTAATTTTAGGCTATGAAAATAAAACATTCGCTGGGCATTTTTTTGGGGGGGGGGCAATTTCCCCTACTGCCCCCCCCCCTTGGAGACGCCGTTGGCTTACTCGGTACCAGTCAACAATGTGTTAAGGATACAAGCTAATTGTACACATAGTACTTCATATAATTATGTATATACACTGCTGGCCACCCAAATTGCAACACCAAGAAAGACAAGAGATATCACAACAAAATTTATTTTGTAGATAACATGTTGACCAAGTATCAAATGATTAAATTTATAGACTTCTGTGAAGTGTGGTTCCTGCCAAAATCAGTAGCTAGAGCAGCCGCCATTGTTGGAGATCACCGCTGCCACACGCCTCGGCATTGATTCAAAGACATTTGGATGAGTTCTTGGGGTACAGCAGACCAAGCAGCTTCCACACGTTGCCAAAGTTGATCTGCTGTGGCAGCTGGGGATGGAATCTGGGTCAATCGTAGAGCAACCATGGACCACATGTTTTCTAACGGCGAAAGATCCGGAGAGCGAGGCGGCCAGGGAAGCAATTCAAAATGGCGATTGACGAAGAACCGTTGGACAATGCGTGCCACGTGTGGTCGCGCATTATCCTGTTGAAATATGGCTGTGGGCAAGCCCTGAAGGTAAGGAAGGACAACTGGCTCCAACACCTCGGAGTTGTAGCGCTGGCTGTTTAAAGTACCGGCAATGCGTACTAGAGGTGTGCGAGAGTGATATCCAATACCGCCCCATACCATAATACCCGGTGCAGGACCAGTGTGGCGGTGCATAACGCAGCTGTTCAGCATCCTCTCTTCACGGTGTCTCCAGACTCGAATGCGACCATCGTGGTGTTGCAGACAGAAGCGTGACTCGTCAATAAAGACAATTTCATTCTATTCTGCCGTCCACATCCTTCTGTCGTCGCACCATTGGCGGCGGAGACGTCTGTGGTTCCGCGTCAAGGGTAGACAAAGCAATGGACGTCTTGCGGACAGACCACTCTGCTGTAAACGGCGTCGAATGGTACGCGCAGACACTGGATGATGCGTTACAGACTGCATGTGCTGTGCTATGGTTCGTGATGTGACTGAGCGATCCGTCACTGCCATGAGCACAATTTGCCTATCATCACGTGAAGTGGTTCGCTGAGGTGGATGCGATCGAACACGCCGGTCCGTCGTACCCTCCTGCATCCAACGATCACATATCCTCATTACAGTTGTTTGGTTTCGTCCAATACGACTACCGATTTCCCTGAAAGATAATCCACAATCTCGGCAGGCCACTATCCTTCCTTTGTCGAACTCGGATACTTGATCAAAAGATGATCGCTGTTTTCGACGAGGCATAATTGATCGTTTTTTTTAAAAAACCACAAGAAAAACGCAATTGCCGAACTTAAAATTGTCGAAATCTCCAAGCCTTAAATAGCGCTTTGAAGTGGCGCCACAGGCGCGCGTGATGTGCGTCTGCGCTGAAATTCTAATCATTTGCATATCTCACCTCCGCTAATGCATGTTGTAAATTTCATGTTATTTGCATGTTTCCTTCAGGGTGTTGCATTTACAGTGGCCAGCAGTGTATAAAAGAAAATACTCATAAAAAACAACAAAAACAAGAAAGTCAAATAGTGCACACAGATGTTTAAAAAAAAGTAACTCATTATTTTATGAAAACAAAGATTCTTAAGTACAATTTTTTACTTTCACTTCTAAACCTCATACTTGGAGAAGCTAACGTTTATATTTTAAGCTAACGTTTATATTTAATCCCAATTTTATCCGTCTTTACATAGTTTCATTCTTCTACTTGCTTTCTGAACAGTTTATTGGATCGTAAGAATATTTAATATGAAAGCGTTAATTAACGAGAGCACTTAGAAACATCTTCAGTTTGACAATTAACAAGGATGGATTCCTTAAAATAAAATTCCCTTTAGTCTTTTTTTTTTTTTTCAATACTGAGTATATTAGAATTGTATTTTGTTACTTCTAAAAAAATTTTTGAAACATTTTTAATTTTTAGGTTTTTTATATTATTCAAAGATGAAGGCCGCATTATTTTTCTGTGTGACATAGTGTTCACCAGAATCAACGTCCTCCCTGATAGGTATGTTGCGAATCGAATGGATTGTGTGGGTGGAGTTCAACTTAGGGATGCGACATCGATGTCGCTGTTTCCAAAACATCGATGTCGATGTTTCCAAAACATCGATTTATTGAAGCCCATTTTTTTTAACATCGATGTTTTGTGCTCGATGTTTTAAGTTATCTCGATGTTTTTTTTAAATGAAAATGTACCATAATTTAAAAAAAAAATTAACCACGTAGCATAATTTTTGCACTCAGTAAATGTAAGTCTGAATTCTGAAAAGGACGAATACAAAAGGGGGAACGATTAGAGACAAATGGCAATGAACAACCAATGAATAATAATTATATGCCCAAATAGCCCCAATAATTGTTATTTACAGTAAAGAAAAAATAAGCTTGTTTAGTTTTCCCCCATACGTTGGTTTTGCATCAGTACTTCAAATTGGTGTAAATATTGATTTGTTAATAAATTGCAATAATTTCTTCCTCAATTTTCTAGTAGAAGTAATAAAATGTGTAATGGAAATTCTGCGATATACGCTGACTCTAGCAAACAAGTTTTGTCATTTGTGTCAGCCCAACCTCAGAGTAAAATTACCCCCCCCCCCCCCTCCATGACTAACCGAAGTAACATTAATCTTAGAGGTTACTAAACCAGTTTTAAAAAATGAAAGGTCATAAACATCGATGTTTAAAAACATCGATGGTTTTTGGGCGATGTCTTATTAGCATCTATGTTGTAATATTGAATATCGATGTTTTGAAACATCGATGTTTTGATGTCGATGTCGCATCCCTAGTTCAACTGGCACTCATCGATACCACGTGACCCCCGGAGAACGATGTAAAACTTTGTTGTTTATGCTTTTACTTGGCTTGCTACGTTTGATATGAATGGAGCACATCTCGGCAGTGCTCCCCGGTTTTCATTAATTATACTCCGTATTAATTTCAGTCTAATTTTAATTGTTACTAGTTGGTACCCGTCAAAACATGACGGCTAGATAGTAAATAAACGTACTAATACACAAATTATACTCAACACATCATTTCCAAATGTAGAAAATCATAAAAATGCGCAAAAAAAATTAATGTGTTTAAGCAGCCTCGTGGTAAGTATCTAAAGCCAGATTGAAAAATGTCACTGAGCATGCGCAGAAAGCAATTTTTTTAAAAAAAATTGTAAATTATCGCTAATTAAGCAATTTCCATCAGGTTTAATCTTATAGTTCACAAACATAATTATTATAAAAATAAAAATGGCAGAGAGAGATCTAGAGACTCCTCGATATAAACGTGTTAATCATTAAAACATGTCACTGAGCATGCGCAGAAACAGTGAGTTTCTAAAGACAGATTTAAACATGCCACTGAGCATGCGCAGAAATCAATTTTTAAATTGTAAATTATCACTCATTAATAGAAATTGCGGTTACAAAAACCAAATTTGACAAATCTACAGATTACAGTCTTTCGTTTAATACCAAAATGAAGTAAATTAATGCAGTAGTTTTCTCTCACGGACTGCCCAAAAAGTCGGCTTAGCAACTTAAATATATAGATATGTTTTAGTAGCTGAAAACCCGCGCTTCTCTACGGAGAACATTCAAATTAAATACAACGGTCAATGTATGCAATTAATGCCAAAAAAAAAATAAATTTATATATTTGTAATAAATGCGACGATCAATGTATACAATTGATGTAAAATATATATATATATATATATATATATATATATATATATATATATATATATATATATATATATTTATAAAAAAAATCGTAAGGGATATTTATTTTTTTGGATAATATCCAATCGTCTGCTGCATTAGAAAGAAAAGGAATATTTTTTTTTGTCTATTTAGTTGTTATGCACGTGACGATAAATTTATTTCAAGTACCAGAAAAAGAAATCACGTGATCGGCATTTAATAAATTAAATTCTAAAAATGAATCTTTAAAAATTCACCAAAATTCAGAAAATCGAGGTAAAGGTTCGAAAAAGATTTCATTTTAAAGGAATTTTTATGATCTTTCTCGCGATATAAATTTTATAACCCTCAAATTATTATTTTAAATGTAAACTTAAAAAAAGTTACAAAAACAGCTTAAAAGTTTAATTAAAAAAAATCTAAGGAGAATTTTTCAGAAACCTTTCTTAGTGCACCCCTACACCATAAGAAGAATCGCCATGCAAAATTTCAGCTCTTTAGGTCCAGCGGTTTGGTCTGTGCGTTGTATGTCAGTGAGTCAGTTACGGAACTGTTTTATATCTATAGATTATGTGTGGTGTTAAATAAAATTATAAAACGACCATCAAGAACTCTTACAGGTTATTTGGCACCTTACACATTTCGTATTCTAGGATATTTCTTTTCATTTTCTTTAAGGTATACGGAGCTATAGATGACATGTCGCCCGTTAGCAACCTTGCAGATGGACCACCCCGAGACAGCGTAGCCGTCGCAGCCTGCTAAAATATGAGCTGTTATTTTAACTATTACTAGTTGGTACCCGTCAAAACATGACGGCTAGATAGTAAATAAATGTACTAATACACAAATAATTATACTCAACACATCATTGCCAAATGTTGAAAATCATAATAATGCGCAGAAACAAATTAATGCTTAAGTGGCCTCGTACTTAGTGAGTATCTAGAGCCAGATTTAAAAATGTCATTGAGCATGCGCAGAATGCAAATTTTTAGTTGTAAATTATCGCTAATTAAACAGCGCGAAATAAGCAATTTCCATGAGGTTTAATCTTATATTTCACAAACATAATTATCATAAAAATAAAAATGGCAGAGAGAGATCTAGAGAGACTCCTCGGCGTTGAAACATGTCACTGAGCATGCGCAGAAACAGTGAGTTTCTAAAGCCAGATTGAAACATGCCACTGAGTATGCGCAGAAATAAAATTTTAATGGTAAATTATAGCTCATTAATAAAAATTGCAGTTACAAAAACCAAATTTGACAAATCTACAGATTGCAATCTTTCGTTTAAGACCAAAATGAAGTAAATTGATGCAGTAGTTTTCTCTCACGGACAGCCCAAAATGTCGGCTTAGCAACTTAAATATATGGACTAGTTGGTACCCGTCAAAATATGACTGCTAGATAGTAAATAAATGTACTAATACACACATGATACTCAACAAATCATTGCCAAATTTTGAAAATCATAATAATGCGCAGAAACAAATTAATGTTTAAGCGGCCTCGTGCTTAGTTAGTATCTAGAGCCAGATTTAAAAATGTCACTGAGCATGCGCAGAATGCAAATTTTTAATTGTAAATTATCGCTAATTAAACAGCGCGAAATAAACAATTTCTATCAGGTTTAATCTTATATTTCACAAACATAATTATCATAAAAATAAAAATGGCAGAGAGAGATCTAGAGAGACTCCTCGGCATTGAAACATGTCACTGAGCGTGCGCAGAAACAGTGAGTTTCTAAAGCCAGATTGAAACATGCCACTGAGCATGCGCAGAAACAGTGAGTTTCTAAAGCCAGATTGAAACATGCCACTGAGTATGCGCAGAAATAAAATTTTAATCGTTAATTATAGCTCACTAATAAAAATTGCAGTTACAAAAACCAAAATTGACAAATCTACAGATTACAATCTTTCGTTTAAGACCAAAATGAAGTAAATTGATGCAGTAGTTTTCTCTCACGGACTGCCCAAACAGTCGGCTTAGCAACTTAAATATATAGATTTCCCTTCAAATAACCAATTTAAACCCTATTTTACCTGTAATACACTCCACTTATCCTTTTTCAAAATTACAATTTCCTATACATTATTCAATTCATGTACATATGCATTGCTATTACAATTATTTTGCGTTATAATTATGTTACGTTATAATTATTTTACATTATAATTTTCAGTGTCATTGTACTTCACTTGTACATATACATAACAGTTGCATACATTATACATATTTACATACATTATACATTATATATTTTTCATGCCTTAATCTTATTAATAAAAGAGAGTGTTTGCGCGCGCGCGTGTGTGTGTGTGTGTGTGTGTGCGCGCGCGCGCGCGCGACCCCCAGGCGAATCTGTGATACTTACAGACGTCAAATTTGGCACACGGGTAGTGCAGACTATGGGAAGGTGCACCTCGAAGCCCGAATTTTAAATTTTATTCTAGAAAATTTTTTATTTTATGTTTTGTGGGATTTTTATGTTTTTTTAACTTCAGATTACGATATCTCGGCAAAAAATGATCGTAGAATTTTGATCTTTTTACTAATCTAAGACTTCAGACATTTCTCCTTCAAACAAGACCTCATTTGTTTAAAAATAATTTAAAACAGACTAATATTTTCATCAATATATTAAAACCAGTTTTTAGATAAATTTACGCGAATTTTGAGGATCTACGGTCGATGCTCTTCGAGTTTTTATCTTACAAAGAAAATATTTACATCATCTGGAAGATGAAAGCTTTCTCATTCATATAAACCTCATTTCAAGTCTCTATCTTAAAATTTTGATTTTTAATTGAATTTTAAAGAACGATACTTCAACACAAATTTTATGTGGTTCTTCCAAGGCGGTGCTCTAAGCGTTGGAATCAATCATTCATAAGAACTGCGCATGCGCACAAGGAAACGTTTTATTTACTTTTGCCGGTGTTCACTTTTTCTGTATTCTGTCAATTTTTGTTTAATTTAGTTACTTTTTTGCGTATTCTTTCTTTTTATACTTCTGTCTGAAACTCTGGAATATTTTTAATTATTATTATAATACTTCGAAACTTAACAATGTTTAAAAGGGGTGTTTTAAAACAACTGATAATTATATTTGTGTTTAGCTTTGAGAAAAAAATAATTTTGTAAAGGTTTTTTTTGGTCTTTTATGCTAAAATAGCACTTAAAAAAAAAAAAAGAAACAAAAACTTAACTGTAAATAGCATACCTTTTTTATAAATTGATCAATTTGAAGTAATTTTTAATGAAATTTAGCTAAAACACCTATCATTCTGCACAAAATCCTAAAGCTAATGTTTTAAACTAATTTTAGCTTTTGATTGTGGAAATTTTTGATGTTAAAACATGTTAGCAATGTATTACATATGCATTATTTTGTATGTCAAATATAGTTGCAGATTAATTTTATAGAAATTTTTGGTATGACTTTCTTAACTAGCATGATTTATTTTTTCTCGATGATATCTTTTTCTTAATTGTCATATTTTGAGAACATAACTTTTTTAAATTAAAAAAAAACACAAATAACAGTTTAGGTTAACAAGATTTATCGTCAAGAATTATATTTCACATGATTGGACAAGCCACAGGTCAAGAAGTGTTGAAATTAATGGAGGTAAGGTTAATTTTTTTTACATGTAGTAAATTTTTCATGTCCTGATAAATGATTCATAGATTAGAATCGATAGCTGATTTATACCTCATTTATATTTTTAGAATTTAACTTCTTACTTCTGTTTTAACTTTCCTGTCTATTTTACCATCATGTTTTGTTTTGCTATTATTGAAGTGTGTAAAATGTTTTTCATTGCTTACTACGCTTTTAAAATTCTTTTTTTGTATTATTGGCCGGAGCATATCTGGCCGCAGCCTGTACTTTTTGTTCATACTGTGTTATTTATACTGTTATTTTTTTGTACGTTATTTATACTGTATTTAGTTTTTAAATTGATTTGGTATTGTTTACCTTTCAGCTTTTTCCGAATGATTTTCCGAATCTTTACCCTGGAAAGAGAAGCGAGACTGGAAGAAATCAGACAACAACAGCAAGAATAGTTGGACAAAAATCACAGGATCGTCATGATTTGTTAGCAAGAGTGTTTCATCAAAAATAAAATCACTTATGAGTCTCATCACAAAGGCAAAGATTTTTGGAGAAGTTAGGTGTCATATGTACACCATAATTGCAGTTTTGGCTGATTTAAACTCTGTTTTCTCACATTTTGATGCCCCTGTAGCAGTAGTGGATTACATGGTTAACTGGAGTTACTCATTTTGTTCCATTTTAAAGGAATTAGGCTGTGGTTCATATGGGAATGGCGTTTAGAAACATACGGCATATGAGGCAGGTATTACAGATCAAATAATAGCCAAAGATGACACCACTTCAGTCAGTTGTCACAAAACAACTGTCTCTGTCCGCATGTTGCAGAAGCCTCCTCTACACGATTTCTTCATTCTGGAATGGCGTTTAGAAACATACGGCATATGAGGCAGATATTACGGATCAAATAATAGCCAAAGATAGCAAGTGTCTATAGACAATGCGTGGATTGTCCCTATTGCCCTCTACTAACCACAATTTTCAATGCCCATATAAACGTAGAATACTGTAATTCAGTTTTATAGTGTTGCGTGTGAGTGGAACACTGGTGTGTGGTTTTCAAATGATTTTAGCTTTTACTGGAAATTAGCAGAACATTAGCTTCCAAAACAGTAATTATTAGGAAAGTTTTGAATTTAATTTATTAAATGCTGATCACGAGATTTCTTTTCTTTTTGTGATACTTTAAATTAATTTTGCATCACGTGCGTAACAACGAAATTAATTGACAAAGAAAATATTAAAATACAGTAAAAGATAAAATTTAACCACTAGACTAATTGAGATGAAAATTTTTTTAAATTTAGTTCAAATTAGTAAGTTTTATGGATATTAAATCAAATCTATATATAAAACTGTAATTTCCTCTCAAAATATTCTTCGCCATGACGATAAATAAGTCCCAAGGCCAAACTTTAAAATATGATGGCTTACATTTTACAGAAAATTGTTTCTCTCACGGTCAGTTTTACGTAGCTGGCTCACGCGTAATTTCGCGTCGAGCCTGGTAATATTAGTTCCGCCCAATGAAGAAACAAAATATATTGTTTATAAGAAAATCCTCTAAAAAGCAATTTCATTACTTTTTTATTGTAATTATCCTAAAATGTATCCCGTAGCGAAGCACGGGTATTCAGCTAGTGATTAATATATATCAAAATTATATATTTTTATTATTTTCACCACTATTCTATATTTTACATTACTAGTACGATTACGTGTGCATGTCTCATGTAGTATAGAAAGACTGATTTTATAGTAATTTGTATTATCTATCAATGTATCTGTCAGTATCTATAGGTTTATGCAAGGCCCGATTTAGAAAATTCTTGACTATAGACACAACTTGGGGTGGGGGCCCCGTAACACTGATGTGGGCGTAAAATTTCCAAAACTGGCACACGAAAAAAAATAATCATGAATCATTGTGAAAGTACCATTTTACCAAGAATTGGCTATTTGAAGCGTAGAACATTTTCAAATAACAAGAAGCAATACAACGTATTAACTTCATCTTTAAAACACCAATACAATGCAACCAGAAAATCTTATTAATCCCTTATATACACTATAACATACATATGATGAACTATACATATAACTAACTATACATATGATGAACCAATCAATCGATCAAATTTGAAAGGATATATAAAAAAATTGCTATTAAAAAAGGTAAAATTTAAAAAAAAATTTTGAATTGGGAATTTTTTCTTCTTTTTCTTTTAAAATTAAAATTTTTTTGGGGCCCTCCAACATTCGGGGGCCCCTAGGCCCAGACCTACCGGACCTAATGGAAAATCAGGGCCTGGGTTTATGAGTGGTGTAAACACACATAAGACAGATAGGGGCGTTGAGGTGTAGAAACAGGTAATTCCTTTTTAAAAGAAATTTATTTTTGCTTCAATTACTTAACTGATATGTTTGAGACAGTGATTCTCAACATTTTTATGTCTATACCCGCCTCCCTTTGGATGATCTTCATACCTTACTTCGCCCCTTTAGACCTGAAACGTAACTACATGTGTTTTGAAAGATCAAAATGTATAGCAAAAAGTAATAACACATACAACGTAACAAAGTAAAAAATTTTATTCAAAAAGGGATTACACGGGGAAAAATAAAATTATTAAGATGGCTGATACTGCTGCAATCATAAAATAAATAAAAAAAATAAATAAAAATTGACAAAAATACGAGAACTATCATAATGTATCTAATTGCTGAAAATCGTTTTCGTTTTAGAAGTTTTGCAAAAATATGTTCTACATATATTTTTTCTAATCCTCCGCCCCCCCCCCCCCCCCCACCTGAATATCACTCACGTCCTCCAGGAGCCGTTCCCCCCAGGTTGAGAACCAGTAGTTTAAAAGCATATCGTTAAGTTACCCTTTCAAGTTTAAAAGTAGAGGTCAAAGAGGGATAACGGTTCTTCGGATTAACTACATAACTGAACGCGAGAGAAAGAAGGCCCGCTAGTACAAAGTTGATGAGGCAGTGATTCTCAACCTTTTACCGTCTACCTTCCCCCCCCCCCTTTTCGAATGACCTCCAGATCCTACGCCCCTCCCCCTAAGCCTGAAAAATGTAAGCAAAACTTGCAAAATACGTTTTACACGTATTTCTTGAGAACCATCCGCGTCCTCTATGAATGTCACTCTCGCCCCTTCAGGTTGAGAACCACTGTGATAAAGGAAATCGGGGATGGACACGGCTGAGGCTAAGTCAATGGAAGGGAAAATGTGCTGCGGATACGGTTGTCAGAAGTCTAAAGTAATACAGCGAAATTAAAAAATAAATAAATAAATAAAAATAAAGTAAACATAAAAAGGACGGTGTATGGAAATTTGAAAATATAATATGTATCCCCACCTATTAACCATAATTTATACTTAATACATAAATAAAATCTATACAATTTGGGGGGGGGGATAAACGTTCTTATTTAAAAAATCACATTAAAGATTTTTCAGTTACAGGTCTCCGAGTCTCATTTTATCGGGCTGCTAACTTCTGACAGCAATTTGTTATCACTTTTAATTTCTTTATAAAATTGCTTACATGTTATATTTTCATTATTATGTTACTAATAATATTTATTTAATACTTTCTATGTTGAGACGATAAATGTTTTTTTTTATTGACAAATAGCCGGGCTTCGCCTAGCTACGCTCAAGCCATCCGTCCACCAGAAGAGGACGTTTCGGTTAAAAAAGAAAAAGATAGGACAGAAAGTAACTAAGGTAAAGAGCGGACAAAAAAGATCAGAATAATAAGGGGGATCAGGCCAAAAAAAGAGGACATGTTCGCTTTAAAAGAGCTATCTCGGTAACCCTAGTTGCGGACCCAATGGTCAGGTTTTGGGTCAGGCCCAGATCGATCATTAAGGGGGGGGGGGGGGGAATTCCTATATTACCAAGAGTTTCGGATTATATTCTTTAATTAAAAATTTTTAGCTTTGAATCAGTGGAAGAATTGTTTTTAATCACGGGGTTTGTTTGTTTTTAGCTCAGGAACAAATGTTTAGCTACTTCCACCGGACCCCGTCTCAAATTTATAATCTTTCAAAAAAGGAACATCTAATATAACGGAGCTATGGAGAATATTTGGGGTGCTTAGATGAAATACTGTCCCTCAGTTTTTATTTTATTTTATTTATTTTAAAAAATTTTTTTTTAATAGATGGCAGAAGGAATGACGTTGCTGTTGAGGATGAGTACCAAGATTAAAGTTTAAACTGAAAGTGAAATTATTTGAGACTGAATCCTATCAGATAACTGGAAGGCATTCTTAAGGCTGCTATGTACTAACCCCATTGGATTCGCTCACCTCAGTGTTAACCTATGGAGAAAATTTGTCCCCGGATTGCTGACTTGGATTCAAAGATTTTTTTTTTTTAAATTGTACTCCGTCATAGAGAAAGAAATTTTACATTTGTATACATTTTTCGTTTTTTTAAAAAATGCAATTAATATTTTAAAATTTAAATTATTCGGGGGAAAATCTGGTATAGTGTGTTTTAAACGCTCATAAATTCCTTCGGTGGACGAAATTTATAAAATGAATCCTGTAGCGCTTTGCAGAAAAGTTCAGGCTATCTGACAATACCAATTTTATTTGATTATCCGCATTTATGTATCTGTAAATAGTTGACAAAAATATTTTTTAAATAAAAAATTTGGGGGCAGCGCTTAACCCCCCTATAGAGAGAGAGCCATTCCAATCCCTCAAAATGTCTATCCTAAGGGGGGTGGAATTCGAACTGTCAACTGGACTCCTCCCACCACAAGAGTCTGCAAGAAGAGGAAAAGGGAAATACAATTTTTTTCTTAGTACATAGCAGCCTTAAGAATCAATAAATGACGAGTTAGAGCTGACGTAGGAAGAAGGAAGTGTTAAACAGTTAAACAGTTTTTTTTAAATACCCCTACTTGAAGATATGTAATCTTAGGGGTTGAAAAACCGTGATAATTCCCTATTATTAAAAGTAAAGAAAGGCTCGATTCGAAATTTTTGAGAAAATTCAACTTCCTTCCTCAGGACTAAAGTAAGAGAACATCCACACACTAAGTCAAAGCAAGCAAAGGTCATTTACCTGTTTTGGTGTATTGTGTAAGCGATCTCTTACTTTATTTCAGAAGAAGGAAGTTGGATTTGTTGTAGAATTTCGAATAGAGCCTTTTTTCCTGTTAATCAAAGTAAATTACTACGGTTCTCTATTCCTTGATATATTTCACTAGTTTTGCAGGAAATTTTCTTATTAGTAATTTTATTTTCATAAATATATGACAGGTGTTTTGGTGATATCTATCTATTTATCACTAGAAAGACGGGAATTTTTTTTCTTACTAAAAAGACTGAACGCCTTCATTTTGATGGTTAAAAATAAAATCAAGAATTTTAAATATTTGATGTTTTTTTAAATGGTTAAATATTTTAAATTTTGAACTATTTCATACCAATATATAATAAATTTGTATACATTTAGATATATTTTTATGCAGCTGACAACCTGGTATGGTTTATTCGTAAAAATATATGCATGGTGTGTGCAGTCCTTATTTTTCAGCACCAATATTTCCGAAGAGCCAATATTTCTGTTATTTGCAAAAGGGGGATGAAACGAAAACGAACCAGCATTTTTCCGGTATTAATTTAAAGATTTCTGCCTGTTTTCTATATTGCTGTCAAATTGACGGCTTTCTGTCTTAGTCGGTATGCAACACATTTTCTCCCCCTCTTTACTATCTGATACAATTTTGTAAATGTGTGTGCATATTTCGCGTAAAATTAGAAAAAGTCATAAAGTTTCAGAAGCCTGAGGACATAAATACAGACATAGCACTCAATAGTAGGTCCGAAACCGTCAAAATGACGGCAGCCGTTTCTCTAGTGTTAAAGTATTTATTTTAGTAAAATAGTAGTTTTTTAACTATGCTATTGATCACCTCTGAAGTGTTTTACATTATATTTGCCTAATAATCATTTATTAAAATAATATTTATGTAAGAATCATTGTACTTAAAGTCAAGCAAATATTGAAATACAGTTCAACGCCATTATCTCAGTTAAATCCTAATAACACTCCAAATAAAAACAATGCTAAATAACTTCAGTCTTTCGTTACTTAGCTGACCTTAATTTCATTAATGCTTAATCATGTCGGACACAAAATAAGTATAGGTAGCCCTCCTACAGCACGGCATCTTACAACACGGTTTCGCTCTAACACGATAGGATAAATTGCGGGAACCCTCGTATAACACTGCAACCTGTAACACGGTTTCGCTCTAACACGATTAAAAAATTGCGAAAACCTTTGTACGACACTGTACTTCTACAGCACTAGACAATATGATTTTTGTTTCACACATTTAAAAACTAAATTACCTTAAAATAATGACAGGAAGGAATAATAAACTATAGTGGATTTACATGAAAATGTATAAGCAAATTATAATTCATTCATTTATACCTCTATAAAATTGCAAGAAGGTCTAAGCTTAGCTGAAAATCTTGCATAATTTTTCTTGAATGCAGACCCTTTTTCTTGAATGCAGACCGAAAGAAGCCGAAAATTCAAAAGGGAGCTGCAAAATTGTCTATCTCCATACCGTGAAATCTACAATGACCTTGTAAGAACCAGCAAACAAACCAAAATTACAGATTTTTTAAAGATGATAGAAGGTGCAAAAAATCTAAATGAAGAAAAAGGTTCTGAAGGTGATATAGTTCAGCCGAAAACATGTTCTCGTTTGATTGTACTTAGCAGTGATGAGGAAGAAATTTATTAAATTAATGTCACATTAAATGAAAATATTTTTTTTTGTTTCTTTTCGTTTTGTGTTATACATACATTTATATTTTTAGCAAAAATTAACATGCTTATATGGAATTAAAAAAATTGTTTTTAATAAGTTTTCGGAACGTAACCCCCTTTTTTGTACTGTCTCTGGGTCTCATATATCACGGTTTCACACAACACGGCATTTTCTAGGAACCTATCTACCGTGTTATAGGAGAGTCACCTGTATTTAATTTTTTTATGTTTTAGCCGTTTTACCAGAGGTAAAAACCGTGTATTAGTAAATATAACTCGCGGTATTTACGTCCACTTGTGTGATGATTAAATATTTCAATAGTATTCTGAGGGCGTTTCACAACTTCCGGCAGCATTGCTGGTAAATTCAGACAAAATGATAGACGAGTTATAAGAATCATAGAACATATAGGAGAGGGAAAAAAAGGGTTTTAGCTCTTCAGCAAACACGTTTTCGAGATATACATGCAGCTTATAAATCTGAAGAATTAGATTCAACTCGGGATAATTTTAATAAGAACGTAAAAATGGCACTGTTACACGGGACAATGGAATTTTCACAATGGACTCCAGGAAACCCCGACCAGCATTTTTAATTTTACCTAAGGTATGAATCATATTTTAGATATATTTTTAATTCAGATATGTATAGAATTTTCTGTTGCGATTTCTAAAGAGAAGAGTTATAAGAATTCATAGAACATATAGGAGAGGGAAAAAAAAGGTTTTAGCTCTTCAGCAAACACGTTTTCGAGATATACATGCAGCTTATAAATCTGAAGAATTAGATTCAACTCGGGATAATTTTAATAAGAACGTAAAAATGGCACTGTTACACGGGACAATGGAATTTTCACAATGGACTCCAGGAAACCCCGACCAGCATTTTTAATTTTACCTAAGGTATGAATCATATTTTAGATATATTTTTAATTCAGATATGTATAGAATTTCCTGTTGTGATTTCTAAAGAGAAATTAATTTTCTACAGTTTAGCATAGGAAATTGATAAAATTTAAAAATAAATTATTGAAAAGGACATGTTCCGGATGATTGACCGTTAGTAGTTCTTATTTGTTTATTCCGACATGCTTTTGCATAGAAAGCATTTTAACGTGGTTTTATTTCTTGTGGGTCTACCTTAAATTACTATTATTCATTATTCGCAGTTTTATGTTTTTTCTAAGGCTCCAACAACGTATCGATGGCGTGTTTCAGTATTTCATAATGATAAATGCTGATACAGTTCTCAGGCGTTTTCCTGCTTACGTGTAAAACAGGAAGTTCGGAGATAAAAACATTAGCATGCATTTTAAAGCAATAAAGTGCTAGTTAAAACTGATCGTGCAATTAATATAACGTGTACACTCATTTTGTTAATGACAGTGTCGGCATTAATATTAACCAAAAAAGAATATCTGAGAACAGTTATTATACTTTTTAATTGCACGATCACTGGTGTTTTACTTTTTAGTATTCAACTCTTCGCTGTTAAGCGTATGTTCTCATTTAAATATACGGTCTTTATAAAAGGCATTTATTCTTCCATCCTAGACAAATATAAAGATTTCATCTTTGTTTTTCCAAAATTAACTCATTTTTCAAAGCATTTGACTATTATTTTCTTGTTTCGTAATTATTATAACTTGGACAGCTGCTGATGATAGACTAATGCAGAGAAGGTTTTCTGAAGACACCTCGCAGATGTTCAAAGGCACTTAACCAGAATGAATCTTATTTCTTATATGAATATAATGAAAAGAGTATGTGTAAAATGAACTGCCTCTTTTCAGATTTGACACGGGTTTCATGAATTAAACTTCTGTAAAATCAAATATAATTAAGCTGAACAAATAAATTTTAGGAGAGTATAATGCCCTCGGGTAGGTTTTACAGTCAGGGGTGGGGCCTTAGTCACTGGGGGGGGGGGGGGGGCAGTTGCAGAATTTTCGTAGGTGTCCTTCAAAATACTAATATACATTAAATGATAAGAATATAATGAAGCTCAAAAAACAAAAGATATGAATGCGGTTATATTTCTTTTTTTCCTATAGATTTAGGAGAAAACTAAAACTAAAAATTCGCCAAACCACAAACACTTTATTTAAAGAATAAAAGTACACTCAAACCTGATTTTGTGCGGTCTTTTTATTTGTGCGATTTTTTTTGTGCTGTTGTTATTGTGCTATTTTTTTGTACGGTATAGGTAAAAAAATGTCCATGTGAATACATAATATGAATAAAAAGGTGCGAAACAGTAAAAAATTAACTAAATTGAGTAAGAAATTATCTAAATGGGAATTTTAAGTAATTTTCAGCGATATTCTTTGTGTGATTTTTTTTGTACCTTTTTTTTTTCATGCGGTCCCTATTTACTGCACAAAAACAAGTTCGAGTGTATTTTTCTGCATTTTTTTTAATCAGCGAAATCATACACGACCTGATCAAATTTTAATTTCCTCACTTCTTTATGCTCTTCTCTCATGCGATAGTGTTAACCTCAAGTATGTTTTATTTAATTTTTATCTAGAAAAGCTCGTTTTCCCCGTCACCACGGTTACAGGAATAGTTTGAAAAAGCCCTTTAAGGATATAAATAAGTTTGAAAAGTCAGTAGTACTGCCATATATAGCAAGGAAGTGTAGAATTTTTATGGGGTTTCCGAAACATGAAGAAGGAAGAAAATGTTTTAATGCATCTATTTTTTTGACCAGCATATAGCCATCTACATCTGTATATTTTACAGACTTCGTTTGGTAATTATTCTAAATAAATTTTACATCTTTTGAGGGAATTTCCTCTCAGACATATTTTTTAATTTTTCTCTAATCGCGGGGCCTGATTGGATCCAACCGGCTTAAGGCCGACACTGATTACTGTTGGTTCCTTAAACTTAAACTCACGGCGCAACAGTCCGATGTGGACCAGGGGTACCAATCTCCGCTTTCGTGACCGTGGGGTGCCATACAGCATATGTCTCAGTCAGGTGGTCAACCTGACGTGAGAACCCCATAGTTTAGTTCCCAAGCATGTTTGGTCCTCATTTTACCGACCCACTGAAGGGGTGAAAGACTGAGTCGACCTTGCCCAGTCACAGGGTTGAACCCTGGACCTGTGGGATGGCAGCTTGACGCTTTTAACCACTACGCCACCGGGCTTCACAGTTGGTTCCTAGTTCGGTCAAATAAAATGCATCCGTGTTTACGGGCAGAACACACATTCAACTGCATCAGCGAATGAAAACATTTTTTTCGACTGAATTATTAATATTCAGACTGAATATATAATTACAGCTTATCCGGCATGCAGAGACACCTAGTGGCCAGTGTCCAAGGCTTCTGCGTGCCATTAGTCCTCGCTGGCCAGTGTATTGTTCAAACCTGTTGTCAAGCTATTAACGGAAACTTTGTGTGTTGAAGGCTTACACCTTATAAAACCAACTACCACAGGTAATTATTTTTTATTGTCAATATGTTGGTTAGATTGTGGAGCAATATAACTTTTGTGTAGTGATATTTCCGAGAGATATGAGAACATAACCTAAATATCGAAAGGTGTTACTTTGTGACACATTGACACTGTCACAGAATAACCCACAAAGTCGACTCACCTACTCCAGCCGCTCGATGTTGTTTTTTTTTAGTTTTTTTTTAGTCTTCTAAAATATCACTGGAGAGAAAGAAGTATTGACTATCCGGAAAAAAACTACCCGAAGGAGCAGAATGTGCCAAAAGACGAATTTCCTCATCTTCTTAAAGAACTGATGGCTGCCCTGGGCACCCGATGTCTCTTTGATGTCAAAGATATAGATAAAGCTATCCAATATTTGTAATAGGTATATAGAATTGTGTATCAAGCTTTTGATAAGCGTTTTACTGTCTAACTTTGTGTCAAGTAATTTTTCCTCTTGGATTTCAAATCAAAAACACAGATGTCAGAAAGTAGCCACACTCGGCGGGGCAACTTTGTGATACATTTTAACTTTAATTTCTCAATGGCAAGTAAAGATCCGGGTTAGTGCAATACATTACTACGTAAGGAAAGGATGTACCAATGTTTTGCAATTGTTTGTTTTGGGCTGCTTTTAAAACGGCTTTTAAATCCATCGGCTGGAACAGGAAAAAACTTAAAATCCGCCACAAAGTATCCCCATCTTACGGTAATATTAATTAGAACAAGGGGGTGTAGCGTCAAGACAAGTAGGTAAGGCGATTCTCTCTGAGGCGTTGCTAAAAATTACTACTATGGGATCCATGACAAAGAAAGACAGAGTTCTAATTAAAAGCGAAGGCCAATTTTTTTAAAACAAAAACTCAACAATTTATTAACAACAAATTAACATTTAAACAGTGCAACATATTCAATTAAAATCCCGTGCAGATTCACAACGTACGGAGCCTAAAACACACATCCGCACAGGCCGCGTTCTCTAGCGTCTCTCTCAATGTCTGGATTTTCAGACAGGGTGGAGGGGCCGGCAGATTATCGGCTGACAGCTCTTCTAGACGCCGAACTTTATTACATTGCAGAAACGTTAAGATGACAGCTTTACTGGCTGCATCTGTAGGGAAAACGTTTTTTAATCGTCCCACGTATTCCGAACTGGTGGAACCGAGCAACACATTCCTTGAAAAATACGCAGCTGTGTTTCAAGCTCTTGTGGGGTCTCGGGAAAAAATAAGACCATATTTCCAGTACGCTACAGGGGTCTCAAAACTAGACTGTGTTTGGGGCTTCCAAAGGCTTCATCCGCCACTGGCTGCAAAAATCAAGCAACAGGTCGTAAATTACCGATACCTAGCAGCTCCTACCCCCCCCCCCCCTTCAATAAATAGAAGTGGTAAAGCCTTTTGTTAAAACATGATCGAGATGCTAATAACTGGTGCTTTCGCTTTATCCCAGAGAAATGTTGTAGAACACATAACTTTTATGCATGTCCCAATAGAAAGCTGTTAAAACAAAACTCGTGTTACAGGTATTTAAAGTTTGTATACTAGTGGTAAGTGAATGTAATTTATTTATAAATATCTTTTAATAAGTATTTTCACTTGTCTTTGAATCTTTAAAATTCATTATTTCAACGTTTGAAATATCTCTGCCAGGGGCATCAACATATCTAAATATCACTACGTCATCTATCTGATGACGTAGTGATATTCTTTAAACAGGATTCACACTGTGTAACTTTTAGCTTTTTTCCAAAGAGTCTCAAACTTATAGAAACAGATCAAAATATGGATAAAAATATAAATTATTTGGACTTATGTTTGAGATGTGAAGATGGAAATGTAAAATATAGTATATACGATAAGCGTGATAGCTATACATTTCCAATTAACAAAATGCTATCATGGCACACATGCCTCCATAAAAATGTTAAAAGAAATGTAATCGTCAATCAATTCCTACGTAACTATAAATTGAACAGCGATAAAGATAAATTAGTGTATGGTATACGGGAAATTATAAAATTAGCTAAGCTAAAAGAATTCCCAAGAAATTTTCTAATCAATATCACTAGCAATTTTTTGAAAATACCCAGGAAAGATTGCATTAATCGATTATTTTAACAAAATTGAATCAAAATTGAAATAAAATATTAAGACATGTCAAAAAGTTCTTCAGGTGATGGAGGGTGATATTTGCGTGTACAGGTGAGTGCATTTTCCTCTAAATACCTATTTTTATATATTGTTACTTAAGATTGTTTACTTAAGTTTTGTATTTTGTATTGATCTAGTGTATAGGTATAAATTCTGACTTCATGTAATCATTTTCATTTTGTGATCACATTAATATGTGTTGGTTATAGGGCTTAAATGTTTAAATTTACATAGTGATAGATTGAACTGCTTTTTATTTCATTCCTTTTGTGTATTTTATTTGTTGTAGTTTTTAAGTAAAAGTATGGTTTTAACGTATGGGTAATCATGTTGTGATTATTCTGGTTAATGGGTTGTAGTTGGTGCATTTGCATATTGATACGTTTTTGGTTATCATCTCAATAGTTAATTCTGGGCTATATTCTTTTTAAGTATTCTTTTTCATTTATAGTGTCTTTTTTGTTGTCATTATTGTGTTGTACTTTTTAGTTAGATTGTTCAACTTCTTACTTTAATGCTGTTAGTTTGGCTAAAGGAATTGCTTTATAATTAGGGGATGCACCAGACCACCGAGAGTGTTACCATAGCACATAAACGTGTTTAATCGGAGAGGGGTGGTCACAACTCCCCCCGGTCACTTAGGTACATCTCCATATAAGTATTCTTTCTGTGGGATTTTTCAATTGTTCATACTGCTGCTGTACGGTTTTTGACTTTTTCTTTTTATGTTTTTAAATATCAAACTTTAATATATATTATTGTTTGACGCTTTGGAGATGCATAGCGCTTATTGGTGTGAACATGTTTTATTATCATTTATCTTATTTCTTTCTTACTCTTTTGTAACTATATATAAATATATATATATATATATATATATATATATATATATATATATATATATATATATATATATATATATATATATATATACACACACACAGTACAAATCGTTTATAAGAACATCCAGGGGACTTTAAAAACTGGTTCTTATAATCAATAGTTTTTATATCCGATAGGTAACTTAAAACTGCTGGAAATGCCAAATTCATTGTCACATAATTTCTATTTACACCTGAAACAGTACGTTCAAAAAATGGTTTAAAGGTTCAAGTTCAATCAAGGAAAAACACACTGCTTATTTTCATATAAGTATGTATTTTTAAACTTCTTCAATTACATAGTTCTAAAAACGTCAAAAAGAAAAATGAATAAAATTATGTAGCTATTATGAATGTACATACATAATTCAATATTTAGTTTTTACATGTTTATTCATTTTCTGAAAAATAGTCAGTAATATTTTTTTTTAGTTTTTTTGTAAATAAAAATAATTTTTGGTTATCGCGACTAGTTCCTTGACAGCTTTTTTTTTTTTATCGCATCCTTCACAAAATCGTCATTGCAAGCTAGAAATTTATTAACAGTATTGATTGCTGAAAACATTTATTTTAAACTCGGGCAAGAAATCTCGTTCAAAAGATCTTCTGAACTGGCACTGCCGGCAATATCATCATCTCTGACAGAAATCTCTGCATTTACGCCTGCAACAATATCTTCGCCCGTTACATTCCTATGAGTTTCAAGAGCCCAATCTATGTTTTCATATTTCTGAAGTGAATTTTGTTCAATTGGCAAATCTCGAACCCAATCTTTAAGCGTTTCATCTCTAGCGTCGAGTTTAAAAAAATGGGAGGATTTTCAACCCTAAGAAAACCAGCATGCCTGAAACAAATCGATTTTTTTTAAACCAATGCGGAGGCACTTGTTGTCAAACATTCGCCTATACTACGCCGTAGTTTACTGTCCATTTTATTATGGGGGCACCATATAGGTGGACTGCATTAACCCCTATGAAGAAACGACACAAACGAAGGCTTTTTTTATGGCGCGACGCCAGGATTCAATCCGAGCACCCTCAGCATCGAAAACCAGAGCGCTGTACCACAGGGCCGCCACAAGCCCCAATTCAAAATCGTTAAAGGTTTAAAAAAAATTCACACCTTTTCTATCATGATGATAGGCTCCAGTACTGAAATCTTCGGTTCTTTCTTATTTTCAATATCATCGATGATCTGTAGAATCAAGTTCTTCCTGAAATGAACTCTTAAGGACTTGAAGACACGTTGGTCCATAGGCTGTAATACGGAGGTTGTGTTGGGAGGAAGAAAAGTTAATTTAATGACACGAAGACCTTGAACTGAAGGGTAGGCTGGGCAATTGTCCACAATAAAAAGAATTCTCTTTTCTTTTGTTCAATAAATTCTTGGTCCCACTTCCGTAGCCAGTTTTCAAACATTTCTCCTGTCATCGAAGCTTTAGAATTCGAATAATAATAATAAACTAGCAGCGATTTTATATTTTTAAATGCCCTCAGTGTTTTTGTATTTCCCGATTACAAAAAGCTTCAATCTTTCAGTTCCAGTTAAACTTGCAGCAACCATAACTGTTATTCTTTCTTTTGAAAGCTTACCACCACTGCAGTTTTTGTGTTTGAAACGCAACGTCCTGTCCGAGGTCAACCTATAAAATAGGCCAGTTTTATCAGCGTTGAAGATTTCATGGTCTTCATAACCTTCTCTTAACGTAGTCCAAGCGATTTTAAGCCAGTTATCAGAAACTCCTGGTGGCACAGCCTTCGATTCTCCACTGATTCTCCCGAACACAATGGAATGCCTCTCCCAAAATCTCTGGATCCACAATGTTGAACAAAAGAAATCGTGTTTTTTAAAGAGCTTCGCAAATTCATTTGCTTTCGCTTGCAAAATTGGTCCGCTTAGGGGAATGTTGGCACTCCTTTGAATCTTAAACCAATCCAAATGGGCTTCTTCTATGTCAGCATGTGGACTTTTTCGAAGTTTCTTAGTTTTAGTCTGTTATTATTTAGATAAAAAATGGATAAAATGGTTGAAGAACAACGTGCTGCTACTTCCCATCGGTTCACAATTAACATGTTCTTATAAGCGAATTATCTCAGAAACCAATTAATTTTAAGTCACTAAAAGCGATATGTTCTTATTAACATTATTATAACCGGATTTTATATCCATCATTACACAGGAGAATTGGCCGGGAACTAATAATTCAGTTCTTTTAAGCGATATGTTTTTATAACCGGTGTTCTTATAAACAGTTTTTACTGTATATATATATATATATATATATATATATATATATATAATGCTTGTTACCCGGAAGTAGGATGGATTTCTGTATTTTCTCTTGCTGCATCCATACCGACGGATCGGTCGGTGATCTCAATAAACATGTAGTCGTGAAAGTTGTGTTTTGATTTGTGTTCGAGGGTGGAGATGAAATGCGGGAATGGATTAAAATATTTGTGATGCACGGCCGGGCGACAAGTCATCCATTTTAACATAAAAACTATACCACTCAGCCCTTCCTTCGTCGGCCCGCGCCGACGAAGGAAGGATATATATATATATATATATATATATATATATATATATATATATATATATATATATATATATATATATATATATATACATATATACAGTCGAGCCTCGTTATAGCGAACTCGGTATATAACGAACTCACGGATATAATGAACGAAAATTTTGGTCCCGCCATTTTCCTATTGTACGTAATTTAATTTGTATTGTGTCAGTCGATTAAATTCATTAATGAAAATTTTTTTTAATAGATTTTATCATTTTTTAATACATCATTATTGAATACACATTGCAACTAGTTATACATTTTGTGAACTCTAGCATTTTTCTTAACTGTTCTGATAAAGCGAACAAAACCTTTGGTCCCTTGAAGTTCGTTATAACGGGGTTCGACTGTGTATGTATATATATATATATATATATACAGTAGACGCTCGTTAATTCGAACTCGGTTAATTCGAACTTTCGGTTAATTCGAACTAATCCAAAGGCCCCAAAATACTTGTATTGGAGTTCATGTTAAAAATATATCATTAATTCGAACTAAATTTTTATCAATTCGGTTAATTCGAACTAAAAATTTGACAAAAAAAATTTTTCTTTTTCCTCAATTAACGGAGAAAATACACGCTGTATTTATTATTTTGTGTGTCAAAATCACCTGTATTTTTTTTCTATGTAAGGAGGCACATGCCCGCATTCCTAGACTATTGCATTTCCGCTAAACGTTAGTGGCTATTGTCCTTATCAGTGCTTAACATACAATCGATTTTTCGTTATTTGTATCAATTTTCTTAGAATTTCAGAAAAACCAGTCTTTACTACAGATTCTAGGGAGCTGCGTCAGTTATGCCTGCAGTGCAGACAAGTTAATGTGATCTAGTTTTTCTTCCTCAGTGTGTGATGTGAAAGTGTAAAAATTCAGGATGTCTACGCGTGGAAAGTACAAAACCCTAATTTTGGAGACACAGGTAGAAATTTTAAAGAAAGTAGAGAATGGCGAATGTAAAACAAAGTTAGCATCTGACTATGGAATTAAAAATAAAATCTTGATAACTTATTTGAAAAACAAGGAGTCAATTTTAGATTCATGGGAAAAATCAAAATTTGCTAGAGGAAGGAAACGCATAAGAAATACATCCCAAGAATATCTAGAAAAAACTCTACTTCTATGGTTCCAGGATGTTAGATCTCGAAATTTTCCTATAAATGGACCCCTAGTGCTGACGAAGGCTGATGAATTGGCAAGTCGAATGGGTATTGAAGATTTTAAATTCAGTGATGGATGGCCTTTCTCGATTTAAGTCAAGGCACAATATTTCTTATCAAACAGTAAGTGGTCAAAGCTCTGACGTAAACGAACAGGTATGTACTAATTTCGGTAGGAAACTGGCAGAGCTTTTCTCTACTTACCTGCCGAAAGATATTTTTAATGCGGCCATAATGGACTCTATTAAAATTCTGAAAGCATTTATTCAGATGGAACTTTCCTCTGAAAATGAATTGAAATGTTTACTTCAAATCGAGAAGTTGGCTGAACAATGTAGGCATCATAAACAAAACCAAACATCCACTTTACAGTTTTTCCCCAAAGTGTAATTCGTATTTTTAATTAAAGTTTACATTTTACTGCATATCTTTTGCTTCATTTTATGATTAAGGCAAGTCTGTATTGCTTTTTAATGTTATTTTTAGATAACATAGTATAATATATTTTCTGGGGTTATATATACTAGTCGATTTTCTTCCTCACTGATACACTTTTAAAGTTATATATTTTCCCTTAACATCGAATAATTCGAACTTTTTTTTCCGAGAACCTTTGAGTTCAAATTAACGAGCGTCCACTGTGTGTGTGTATATATATATATATATATATATATATATATATATATATATATATATATATATATATATATATATATATATATATATATATATATTTTATATCAGTGGAAAGTAATTTTGAGAATACTTAACGATAGATAGGATGAATAATAATTTTCAACATTTCAAAGAACATTTATGATTAACCGAAAATAGATCTGAATATAAACTAACAACAACGAAAAGAAAAATTGCCAAACCATGTGCCGTTAAACTTTTCAACTTATTAATATTCAGAGCGAGATATTGTTTAGGTCCGTGAAGGACATTTCCTCGAGTCGTCGAATGCAATCAAAATTGAATATAAACATTACGCTTGTACGAACTCCCGAATAAAATTGAAAATCTGATCCCTATCTTCCACCTGTCTCTCGTCTGGACAAAGTCTGTATGTTAATAGCGAATGTACATCGGAAATAGTGTTTTATTTCTTAAGTTTGTTTTTATCGAAACTTTTGCGACCCGCTCATACCATCTGGCGTTTTAGAATAGGAACGTGGCTCTTCATGTGATATAAGTTTCCTGGTAGGAACATCTTATAATTAATTGCCAAAGACATCCCGTATATCTTGATTTAAGAAGGGGATATTGTTTAATAAATGATCTATCGGTGTAGTGTTTAGTTTATAGCAGTTGTGTCAATAACATCGATGGTGCAATCATTCTTAATCGATTGCTAATAATCAGATCAATTTCATCTAAACACCTGTTTTCGACATATCTGATTGCATAGGCTTTCTGGAAAAGGAATATTATAAGGTTAGAGTCCCACTATTGCCATGGACGTTTGTAGTCGTTCGGAATTGGCTTTAAACAGTAGGTCCAGGACTAATTAGCGCTCGTGTATCACAAAAAAAGAAAAAAAATTACCGTAGCGCTCTCAACCAACCAACCAAAATATTTTGCAGATGAACACTGGAATCATGCATAAAAAAATCGTCAGAGTAGTTACACCCCAAATGATGCAAAAACTATTATAGACACATTTCAGTGTTGAATAAGCAATGCTAACTCCATAGCATGATGAAGTCCAAAATGTAATGTGTCTCTGTAGGTATTTTCAGTTATCTTGTTAAGAAACATAAACAGCAGTAGAAAAACTCTTAATTTTTCGAAAAAAAAAATTTTTTTTTGTTGAGGAATGAATTCCTAACTTTTGCTATTAAAATATATGACGATAATATGAACTATTTTTAAATATATTTTTTACCGGAAATTGAAATCGCGTTTCAATTAATTTTGGTAAATTTTCCAAAATTTATAAAAGCTATAAAAGGCTTAATATCTGTTTACTCTATACTTTAATTGAAAAAAAATAAACTCTTACGCCTCTATATTGGAAAAGAGTTGATAGAAGTAGTTGATGAGGTAAAAATTACCGTAAAATCTTGATTATAATGCGTACACGTGCATAATACGCATGCTTGATTTTGTGCGAGATTTTCGAAAAAAATTAAAATTCGACTATGATACGCACCCATAACTTTTCAATATTTTATTCAAAAATTGCACAAATATTTATTAACATAAATAAAATTTGTGATAAAAATAAACGAAAACGTCAAATTCGGTAGATTTTATGTTAGTTTACTTCCTTGGTGTATTGTGCAGGGAATATTAAATTGGGTGGAGGGGGAAGAATGCAGGTTATCAGGATGCATTCGAATTAGAGGCATATAACAAAGCTTAATATAATGAAGTTTTATTTCATTTTTTAATATTGAGCTTATCGGGAAAAACGGTAATGTTTCTTTATTACTTCTAGTCCTATTTCGCTGTTTGTATGTTCACCTCTAGTCCAGGGGTTACATATAAGAAGTAATACTAACAACAATCGTTTTATCTTTGACAAACTACGACTAATAAAAGTATAAACAATTAAGTATTACAAGTATAAACAATTAAGTATTAAGTAAACAATAATTTTATGCTGTAATACTTAAATAATTATAATACTTAATTGTATTGCAAGTATAAACAATTAAGTATTAAGTAAACAATAATTGTATGCTGTTATATTATTGATAATGAAGTTTTATTTTATTTTTTAATATTGAGCTTATTGGGAAAAACGGTAATGTTTCTTTATTACTTCTAGTCCTATTTCGCTGTTTGTATGTTCACCTCTAGTACAGGGGTTACATATAAGAAGTAACACTAACAACAATCATTTTATCGCTGACAAACTACGACTAATACAAGTATAAACAATTAAGTATAGATACATATAAAATCCCAAACTGTTGAAAAATAATAAGAGATCTAAATTTGATAAAAGAATCTAAATAATCAAATTTGGCTCATAGTCCGAAGTTTTATAAAAGTACCTGAAATTGAAAACTTTTAGATATAGGCACGATCAGGCTGTTTTATAAAACCTTCATCTCTTTTACGGAGACTGTGGACATTCAACTATCTACGGTCAACTATTGCTATACTAGGGCTAATTAACGGTTACAAACATCCATGCCAACAGTGGGATTCGAACCTACAGACTCTGGTACCTATGCCAGCCCTCTGGCCATTCGACCACCGCGCGGCAGGGAAGTAAACGAGATTTTAATTCTCTGTACCCGTTATACAGCATAATCTGAAACATGGTTGATTCTCTCAGAGAAGAGTTAAGTGCATTTTTAGAAAATCCATCCACCTGATTCATTAACCCTCAAAGTGGGGGTCGGATCCGACCCAAGGCTATGTCTTCCCCCTCTCATTATAAGAGATCGAGTTGACAAGAAACCCTACCAGATAGACCTACTAGACTATCCTATTAGATATAGGAATAAGTAAATACCAGTGTCTTTGTTGAAGAACATTATTCATGATCACTAGTCATTATATTTTATTTTCGATATCTTAATTTTTAATTTCGATTTTGAAGGCCAAAAATGTCAGTATATATTATTTTTTACATTTTTGTGCTCGGAAAGTTGGTTTCGCTAACTTCTTAAACTAGGTAGACTAAATTACATATTAGACCTAATATATACAAAATTCTATGTAAATAAATGCCAAAGAGATTTTCTTTGTTTAGAAGAACTACAAAAAGAGATAGGGTCGGATCCGACCCAAGGCTATGTCTTCCCCCTCTCATTATAAGAGATCGAGTTGACAAGAAACCCTACCAGATAGACCTACTAGACTATCCTATTAGATATAGGAATAAGTAAATACCAGTGTCTTTGTTGAAGAACATTATTCATGATTACTAGTCATTATATTTTATTTTCGATATCTTAATTTTTAATTTCGATTTTGAAGGCCAAAAATGTCAGTATATATTATTTTTTACATTTTTGTGCTCGGAAAGTTGGTTTCGCTAACTTCTTAAACTAGGTAGACTAAATTACATATTAGACCTAATATATACAAAATTCTATGTAAATAAATGCCAAAGAGATTTTCTTTGTTTAGAAGAACTACAAAAAGAGATAGGGTCGGATCCGACCCAAGGCTATGTCTTCCCCCTCTCATTATAAGAGATCGAGTTGACAAGAAACCCTACCAGATAGACCTACTAGACTATCCTATTAGATATAGGAATAAGTAAATACCAGTGTCTTTGTTGAAGAACATTATTCATGATTACTAGTCATTATATTTTATTTTCGATATCTTAATTTTTAATTTCGATTTTGAAGGCCAAAAATGTCAGTATATATTATTTTTTACATTTTTGTGCTCGGAAAGTTGGTTTCGCTAACTTCTTAAACTAGGTAGACTAAATTACATATTAGACCTAATATATACAAAATTCTATGTAAATAAATGCCAAAGAGATTTTCTTTGTTTAGAAGAACTACAAAAAGAGATAGGGTCGGATCCGACCCAAGGCTATGTCTTCCCCCTCTCATTATAAGAGATCGAGTTGACAAGAAACCCTACCAGATAGACCTACTAGACTATCCTATTAGATATAGGAATAAGTAAATACCAGTGTCTTTGTTGAAGAACATTATTCATGATTACTAGTCATTATATTTTATTTTCGATATCTTAATTTTTAATTTCGATTTTGAAGGCCAAAAATGTCAGTATATATTATTTTTTACATTTTTGTGCTCGGAAAGTTGGTTTCGCTAACTTCTTAAACTAGGTAGACTAAATTACATATTAGACCTAATATATACAAAATTCTATGTAAATAAATGCCAAAGAGATTTTCTTTGTTTAGAAGAACTACAAAAAGAGATAGGGTCGGATCCGACCCAAGGCTATGTCTTCCCCCTCTCATTATAAGAGATCGAGTTGACAAGAAACCCTACCAGATAGACCTACTAGACTATCCTATTAGATATAGGAATAAGTAAATACCAGTGTCTTTGTTGAAGAACATTATTCATGATCACTAGTCATTATATTTTATTTTCGATATCTTAATTTTTAATTTCGATTTTGAAGGCCAAAAATGTCAGTATATATTATTTTTTACATTTTTGTGCTCGGAAAGTTGGTTTCGCTAACTTCTTAAACTAGGTAGACTAAATTACATATTAGACCTAATATATACAAAATTCTATGTAAATAAATGCCAAAGAGATTTTCTTTGTTTAGAAGAACTACAAAAAGAGATAGGGTCGGATCCGACCCAAGGCTATGTCTTCCCCCTCTCATTATAAGAGATCGAGTTGACAAGAAACCCTATCAGATAGACCTACTAGACTATCCTATTAGATATAGGAATAAGTAAATACCAGTGTCTTTGTTGAAGAACATTATTCATGATCACTAGTCATTATATTTTATTTTCGATATCTTAATTTTTAATTTCGATTTTGAAGGCCAAAAATGTCAGTATATATTATTTTTTACATTTTTGTGCTCGGAAAGTTGGTTTCGCTAACTTCTTAAACTAGGTAGACTAAATTACATATTAGACCTAATATATACAAAATTCTATGTAAATAAATGCCAAAGAGATTTTCTTTGTTTAGAAGAACTACAAAAAGAGATAGGGTCGGATCCGACCCAAGGCTATGTCTTCCCCCTCTCATTATAAGAGATCGAGTTGACAAGAAACCCTACCAGATAGACCTACTAGACTATCCTATTAGATATAGGAATAAGTAAATACCAGTGTCTTTGTTGAAGAACATTATTCATGATCACTAGTCATTATATTTTATTTTCGATATCTTAATTTTTAATTTCGATTTTGAAGGCCAAAAATGTCAGTATATATTATTTTTTACATTTTTGTGCTCGGAAAGTTGGTTTCGCTAACTTCTTAAACTAGGTAGACTAAATTACATATTAGACCTAATATATACAAAATTCTATGTAAATAAATGCCAAAGAGATTTTCTTTGTTTAGAAGAACTACAAAAAGAGATAGGGTCGGATCCGACCCAAGGCTATGTCTTCCCCCTCTCATTATAAGAGATCGAGTTGACAAGAAACCCTACCAGATAGACCTACTAGACTATCCTATTAGATATAGGAATAAGTAAATACCAGTGTCTTTGTTGAAGAACATTATTCATGATCACTAGTCATTATATTTTATTTTCGATATCTTAATTTTTAATTTCGATTTTGAAGGCCAAAAATGTCAGTATATATTATTTTTTACATTTTTGTGCTCGGAAAGTTTGTTTCGCTAACTTCTTAAACTAGGTAGACTAAATTACATATTAGACCTAATATATACAAAATTCTATGTAAATAAATGCCAAAGAGATTTTCTTTGTTTAGAAGAACTACAAAAAGAGATAGGGTCGGATCCGACCCAAGGCTATGTCTTCCCCCTCTCATTATAAGAGATCGAGTTGACAAGAAACCCTACCAGATAGACCTACTAGACTATCCTATTAGATATAGGAATAAGTAAATACCAGTGTCTTTGTTGAAGAACATTATTCATGATCACTAGTCATTATATTTTATTTTCGATATCTTAATTTTTAATTTCGATTTTGAAGGCCAAAAATGTCAGTATATATTATTTTTTACATTTTTGTGCTCGGAAAGTTGGTTTCGCTAACTTCTTAAACTAGGTAGACTAAATTACATATTAGACCTAATATATACAAAATTCTATGTAAATAAATGCCAAAGAGATTTTCTTTGTTTAGAAGAACTACAAAAAGAGATAGGGTCGGATCCGACCCAAGGCTATGTCTTCCCCCTCTCATTATAAGAGATCGAGTTGACAAGAAACCCTACCAGATAGACCTACTAGACTATCCTATTAGATATAGGAATAAGTAAATACCAGTGTCTTTGTTGAAGAACATTATTCATGATCACTAGTCATTATATTTTATTTTCGATATCTTAATTTTTAATTTCGATTTTGAAGGCCAAAAATGTCAGTATATATTATTTTTTACATTTTTGTGCTCGGAAAGTTTGTTTCGCTAACTTCTTAAACTAGGTAGACTAAATTACATATTAGACCTAATATATACAAAATTCTATGTAAATAAATGCCAAAGAGATTTTCTTTGTTTAGAAGAACTACAAAAAGAGATAGGGTCGGATCCGACCCAAGGCTATGTCTTCCCCCTCTCATTATAAGAGATCGAGTTGACAAGAAACCCTACCAGATAGACCTACTAGACTATCCTATTAGATATAGGAATAAGTAAATACCAGTGTCTTTGTTGAAGAACATTATTCATGATCACTAGTCATTATATTTTATTTTCGATATCTTAATTTTTAATTTCGATTTTGAAGGCCAAAAATGTCAGTATATATTATTTTTTACATTTTTGTGCTCGGAAAGTTGGTTTCGCTAACTTCTTAAACTAGGTAGACTAAATTACATATTAGACCTAATATATACAAAATTCTATGTAAATAAATGCCAAAGAGATTTTCTTTGTTTAGAAGAACTACAAAAAGAGATAGGGTCGGATCCGACCCGACCGTAGCATCTATTTCGTCTCAAACCACTGTACCATCTGAGGGTTAAGTTATAAATTCTTTAACAGGAGTTGTGGAAGATCTCTCCTATGAGATCTGCCTCGAAAAAACAAGTTTGGTTACAGAGACGCTTGATTAAAACTGATATGCTATAACGGTATTATTTGTACAGTTTTGTTTTCCAACATACCTTCAAATATATGAAACAACCAATATTTTTATCTTTTTCTGTAATATTGATCTGAGCAGCTGTTGGTTAAAAAAACAGACAGCTGCTTAGGACGTTCTTTTAGGGAACGGACTGAATATGAGTCATAATGAAATTCATTGCCTTCGAGTTCCCATGAGGCTAAAGCTGTAAAACGTAAAAGTATTTAATGCCTAAAATAGACGTTAGACTTTTCCCAGAAAAATAAAAAATATTCATCTATTTATTTTCAAACACAAATTTATTTATTTATTTATTTACTTCATATACTGATACTATATAACCATAATGATTTACAAGATTTATTATAGTTTTATAATAACTATTTTGTATGCAGTTAGCACTGACAAAGGGCGTATCGGAAGATTAAAATTGCATTGCAGATACGCCTCTAGTTCAATGCTGAGGGGTGTGGCAGTTCAGACAGCTTTTACTTCTGTACTCCTATCTCCTCATTAGGAGGAATTCTGTAAGTTCAGTGTCCCTTTACGACGCCCCAAGCCGGTTTCTTAATGACTCGCCCTTTGCGTCTCATAACCTTATACGCCCCGTGAGGGGGGAGGGGGGAGGGTTGAAGAAAAATAATTCTTCAAGTTTAGTTTTATTTTATTTTCGTTCCGTTTTGACAGGGGAATTTCATACAGCATCCAGTAACTATTCTCTATGTTTCGAAGCAGGAAATGAATTTATTATGGTAATTATGTAATCAACCCAAATAATCATTAATAATCTAAGCATTTACATTCCCGTAATCCTTTGTAAAATGCATTAGTGAAATGTATAAAGCCGAGTGTTATAAAAAAATTAAAATATTTCTAAGAATTGTAAATGTAGTTGGGTAAAAATTTAAAAACTAACTAACAAGGATTCTTACGTAATGTAAAGTTTCATTTCCCTGTCGTCTTATTGAAAAATACTGTCGTCCATTTGAAAAGCAGGCGTCCTGAAAATATATTTAGAAAAGAAAAAAAGTTCTGTGATAGAGAGGATTTCTGATACCTGGAACAGTGTTTTATTAGCTACAATAGAAAAATACAGGCGTCAATCGGGAATCCTTTTTTGTACAACTCCATTACATTCAATGAATATCAAAGTGAGTATTAATGAACTTTCACCTTACGGGCGACATCGTCTCAAGAACTCACTTTTCAGCTTTATTCATCTATTACTCACTGCGTTGACGGAGATGATATGACATGTTCCAAATTAACATTGATTCCGAATTAAATGAAGTAGCAAAAGTGCAGTTCGTTCTTCCATCTCAATAGACAATGAAAAAAGTAAAGATGGGATAACTTTTACTCAAATGATGATCGCTATTTTTCATCATATATCTGTCAAGAAGAACTGAAAAGGAGTGCAAAAGTATTTATCGTAACAAAAGAACTGCCAATAAAGGCGTACTCTATAATAACTGACATTAAGGACTTTATAACAAAAACCACTTTATCTCTTTTCAATCTAAAATATCTGACTTTTTCTTTATGAAACATTCGTGCACTTTTTATTTTTATTTACGCAAGCCAGTTTTTCTTTTCTTTTCACTCAAAGAGGAGGTTAAAAAAGGAGGTGAGATGTGCTTGTAATATTTTTTTCTGATCTAAGTATCGCGTATTTGTATATTGATTTTATTTTTAATAAATTTTTATATTAAATACTACAGAAATTATATACATCATCTTGTATTTTTTATCGAATATTTCAGCATAACTAATGAAATCCAGCTCCATCAAATTCATTATCAAGAAATATCTCTATATTGAAAGAGAAATGCAATAACAGTAGGAGGTCAGCGACTTTACTGATATCTAAAAAACCATGTGCATTCATATATACAGGAAATGCAGACATTATCTAAGTGTATCTCCGTATAAAATGCTTTTCATTTAAGGTTGCTGCGTGTACTACCCCTATAGGATTCGCTCACGTCAATGTTAACATATGGAGAAAATTTTGTCCAAGGATTGCCGACTTGGATTTAAAGATTTTTTTTAATTGTACTCCATAATAGAGAAAGGAGTTTTACACCTCGGGGCATTTTTTCGTTTTCTTTAAAAATTGCAAATAATATTTTAAAATTGAAATTATTCGGGAGAAAAATCTGGTATAGTGTGTTTTAAACGCTCATAAATTCCTTTGGTGGACGAAATTTATAAAATGAATCCTGTTGCAAGGCGCACAGGCTATCTGAAAATGCCATTTTTAGCATTTATGTAGCTGTAAATAGTAGACAAATTTTCTCCATAGGTTAACAGTGAGGTGAGAGAATCCAATAGGGTTAGTACATAACAGCCTTAAGGTTGAAGTAAAAATTCAAAAATTGTCCTTTTCAGAGTAATAACTAATAATGTGGGTTTTTTTCAGCAGTTCTATGGTGGGAAAAAGTGTTTGAAAGAAGTTTGTTTCACAATAATTTTAATTTGAATGACCGATATCTGATTCCTCTTTGACAAAACAACAAATATTTCACGTAAAACAAGGTGCTCAATGGAAAATTGAAGCCTGGTAGTTTAAGACAACATAGAAATTTTAAAAAAATTGTTTAAATTTGCTAGAGGGGAAAAAAATATACACGACTAGCACAAATGAATGACCGGATTTTAAATATTTTTATTTTCGAAACTGTTACACGTATTACAATAAGTGAGACACGAAATTAAAGAAAATATACCAAATTTTATTTTCAGTTACAAATGTTCGATGTGCCATCCTTTTGTTACACAATAAACATCTAATCTGTAATCAAGTTTGTTCTACCCAGTTTATAGTATCACACTGTCAATGGTTTCCAAAGCTGCACAAGTGCGTTCTTTAAGTTCTTGCAGTGTTTTCGACATTGGTGGTGAATAAACAGTATCTTTGACGTAACCCCACAAAAGAAATCACATGGCGCAAGGTCCGGGGATCTTGGTGGCCATGTGATTAAGGGTAAATCACTGTCACCCACACGCCCCATCAATCGGTGAACTAGCTCCCGACTACCGTTTTAACTACCCGACTAGCTAGACATTTGAAACTTTTAAAATAGCTCAGAACACGATGACAAGGCATTCTTTTAATACTTTTAGCCATCTTTATGCAGAATTGAATTCGGTTTCAGTTAATTTTGTTGTTTGAAAATTTCTTATAATTGCTCTCTTTATTACGCATTTGATCATTTTCTTTCAAGTTGATGGGATAATTCATCAAAAATTTTTTAACAAAGTATTTATTAATACATAGAATTGTCAAGTTTATATGATGCAACAGAAAATTTTAAAACGTGGTATATAAAAAGTTCTTTTTATCTTGTATTTATGGTTACTCTCTTTGAAGAATTAGAAATGATTACCTTGTTTAAGTTTTTGCACTGAAGATTTTAAATTGCATTGTAAAATTTCAAGATATATGTGTGCTGATTCCTTACTTTATCCATAAAATCAAGAATAGAGTCTGTAATGAATGAAATACACCCCCCCCCCCCGAAAAAACACACACCATAACCCTTCTTTGACATGTTTTACTGTTGTTAACTAATTCTCCCTTCGAATTACTTCTACGGGGTTTTCTTTGTACTATCATTTTACCATGAAATGTCTCAAAATTAATACCGTGAGCAAATATATCCTATCATCACTGTTTAAATCAGGGGTGTCCAACCCGAGCCCCAAATTTAGTATTAGTGCGGCCCAGAAAGAGAGCTCAAAGCGAAATAATTACAAGATAAAGACTTTTTATATACCATGTTTTTAAATTTTCTGTTGAATCTAGCATGTGGGCATAAATAAAAAATATCCCATTGTAATGAAAATATAATATGCTTGGTTCACTATTACGTTAATAGATGGCGCCTGTAGCGCAGTTACTTTTGGCTCCACACGCTTCTCGTATTTTTACGCAATGGATTTTAAAATATGGAATAAAGATGGCTAAAAGTATTAAAATAATGCATTGTCATCGTGTTCTGGGCTATTCTAAAAGTTTCAAATGTCTAGCTAGTCGGGAAGTTAATTAAAAATCGATTGCAAGATTTGTACCAGACAAACACACACACAAACACACACACAAACAAGATAGCAAGTTAATAAAAACATGGTAAAAAATAACAATAGCTCTCCTCGGCGATGATGGCAGGTGGTCATTACAGATCCCGCTTTGTTCATTCAACAAATCGACAATACATCATTTGAAATATCTTTAATTCTATACAAAATTCCGTATGCAATTTCTGTATATTCATTTCACCACAAAACTGAAATGTGAAGTTTTTGCAGATTTAATATTTCATATTTGTAATGATATTAAAATTAGTATGTACAAGAGTGAAGCACACTAAGAGTCAAATTAGAACCGATATATCGGATTAACATCTATTGCGACCACTTCAATTGACTCAGATATGGATGCATTAGTTTCTCAAATTCACTGCCATCTTTAATAAAATTTATAATGACATAAATTTGATAACTATATATATTATACTTTTTTTACTCATCAAGTATTTTTAATGTTAGGTTTATTTTTGTGTGGCCCAAAACAATTCGTCTTCTTCCAATGTGGCCCATGGAAGCTAAAAGGTTAGACACCCCTGTTTTAAATAATCCTTATGTTATTGTGCCTCTACCAATGCTGATGTTGCAAAGTTTTTGCTAACAGGCCCCTTTTGTGTTGCCAACATTTTTGGACAAATATTTCCTACCTGTCCCTTTTCCGTGTGACATCGTAATGTATAATTTCTGGACAGTAGTAATTCTAGGAGTTCGAACTGTTTTTATTCCTTAAGGGGGACTCAATATACTCTTAAATCTTTAAAACATTCGATTTTTTGAAAAAAAATATATGTTAAAGCCTGATCATTTCTGAACAAAATAAAGCAAACCGCATGAAAATATTCCGCTTAGTTCCGGAGATATTGATATTCTAAATATTTAATTACTGATCAAGTTTATGGTAGGTAAAATTTTAAGCTCATTTTTCTCAATGTAATTTTGCATCATTCCGCAGCTAATATCTCAAAAACTATGAAACATAATTCCATGAAAATTTTATCACTGCATAATCATGTTATTTTATTGCGTCTAAACTAGAATTATTGCAATCACTGCATATTTTGTAATTTTTTCAGGGGTAAATAAATGCAAAAATTTAAGAAAATTTTAAGTATATTTTGAGCAGTTTTAAAAAAATTGAAAAAAGAGTTCAATGTTGATTGTTTTAGTTCAATTTTACTTTGAATTATTTATTTTAAATGTAAAGCAGGAATTATACATTTAAGTGTAATATTAATTCCATAGTTCTGCGCGCAAGCCAGTATATAATAAAAATACTTAAACAAGGTATATCTAAAGCATTTAAAAAAAATTATTTAAAATTATTTTGAGAAATTAAAATTTGTTTATTAAAATAAATATGTCAATTTATCATATACATAAAATTTGGAAAATTGGGAGTAAATTGAAATAGTTACAAATAATCAAAGTATGAAAATATGCCTCATTTCCTCGACTTTAGAGTCGTGAGTCCCCTTAAATAACTTTTTGAAAGAAAGTATTTTGAGTTGATGAAGAGGATTTTTCAATGACCTCATCATAATAATTCCACGCGTGCACATAATGAGTTTTTATTAGTCTCTGAGCATGTAACACTGACTTTCCAAGGAATTTGCAAAAACGTAGCTGCAGAAAACAGTAGGAACATGCTCTGCTTCACAGGGATCTCCAGGGCACTTTCAACTACATCATGATACAGGCGCGAGAATGGCACGACAAAATAATTCCTAGAATTCTTATACTTGGATCTTTTTAATTTTTTAGGAAATCTGAATATTGATTTTTTAAAATTGACATGCTTCCTCGTATTAAGCGAACCTTTAGTCACTTTCTATAATTATCTCCGGAAAAATTTCCTTTTTCAATAATTTCAGTCAATTTTCAATTTTTTTTCTCCATATTTTTCAAACTAGCTCTTTAGCTAGATCACTGAGAACATAGTGATGGTGCAAATTAAATTTTATAAAAGACTTCTTTCCCTTCTAAAAACGAAAAAGGTCATGAATATCATCTGATCACAAACCCTTAAGGCTGTTGTGTACTAACCTTATTGGATTCGCTCACCTAATGTTAACCTATGGAAAAACTTTGTCTACTGTTTGCAGCTACATAAATGCTGATAATCAAATAAAAATTGTATTTTCAGATAGCTTGAACTTTTCTGCACCTTGCAACAGGATTCATTTTATAAATTTCGTCCACCAAAGGAATTTAGGAGTGTTTAAAACATACTATACTGGATTTTTCTTCGAATAATTTAAATTTTAAATTATTTGCCTTTTTTTTCAAAAAAAAAAGAAAAAATGCCCCAAGGTGTAAAATTTCTTTCTTTATTAAGGAGTACAGTTTAAAAAAAATCTTTCATCCAAGTCGGCAATCCTTGGAAACATTTTCTCCATAGGTTAACATGGAAGTGAGCGAATCTAATAGGCTGAGTACACAGCAGACTTAAACAGTCACTTACCAGCGTTTCTTCTACAGCTACATCAGAAATTACTTTACCAGTCTGAAATCAATTGTTTCACTTTCACTTTCTAAGATATCACAATACTCATTCCGTTACATTTCCTGAACTGCTTATTTCCTATGTCTGAAACTTTCGATTTAGTCATTTCCTCAAAAATTTCGTCAGATCTTGATTACGGTCGCATCTATAGGTGTAGAAGTTCAATTACGAATTTGTTTACTCGTGGAAAATTTTTAAGAAATGCTTTTAGGAAAACCGGAATAGCAATTATTCATCATCATCATGGACAATAAGTAAAGAAAAAAGAGGCTAAAAAAAAGAGGTGAGATGTGCTTGTAATATTTTTTCATATCTACATATTGCATATTATTTGTCATATTGAGTTTATTTTTAATAAATTTTTATATCAAATACTATAGAAATTATGCACAGGGCCATCATCTTGTATTTTTTTATCGAATATTTCAAAATAACGAATAAAATCCGGTTCCATTAAATTCATTGTGAAGAAATATCACTGAAAGGGAAATGCAATAATTATTATCCTGTATTAGTTGGACTACTTGTTCAGCATAGACGATAATTATATTTCACATTATTACAAGAAAAGAACAATCAAAGCTCTGAGCCTTCTTAATTTACAAGAACTCTTATTCAGTTCGAACTTTAGTCAAATGCAATTTTCATTTCACCCCGCGCTGCGAAGGTGAAGAGTCTAAAAGAAGTGATATGTTCTAAATGGAAAATTGTTGAAATATCCTCTACATTTTTACATATCAGTAGTACTATCCTAAAGTGTGTGAGTGGGGAGGGGAGAGGGGGAGGATGTTCAGGATCAACCACTGAAAAACAAAAAAAACTACTAGAAAAAGAAAAAGACGTAACCACAGGGTTAATTTTTAACCCCACTCCACACAAAAATAGAAATTTCCTTGTCAGCCTAGAAAGGGATTCTAGTTGCAGCATGATGTTCCTTTTTTTTTTTTTTTTTTTTTTTTTTTTTTTTTTTTTTTTTTTTTTGTGTGTGTGTGTAAGTGTCTCGGGAAGCAAACTTTCTATTTGATACGATTATAAAGTGTGATACTCTAAATACGAGGGTTGTAAATAAAGTAATGGCAACATACCCGGAAAACTTTTTTTAATGTACGTACAAGCAAAAATTACATTACATTCCTTCAATATAATCACTAGCAAAGTATTGTACCTTTTGCCAGATGTCAGGAAGCCGTAGGATACTGTTGGCAAGGTGTGTGTTGATGTCAGCGACGGAGCGCCTTAAGGGCCTGTTCACATAGGAGTCCGTTGCGTTGCGTTGCGGCCTTGGCATTCGGCTTGGCATTGGTTGATAGAGGTGGCGGGTGTCCTTCTGCGGGATATCGTGCCAAATTCAGTCCAATTGGTGCGTTAGATCGTCAAAATCCCGAGCTGGTTGATGGGCCCTGCCCATAATACTCCAAACGTGCTCAATGGGAGAGAGATCCGGCGACCTTGCTGGCCAAGGTAGCTTTAGGCAAGCACGAAGACAAGCAGTAGAAACTCTCGCCGTGTGCGGGCGGGCATTGTGTTGCTGAAATACAAGCCCAGGATGGCGTGTTATGAAGGGCAACACAACGGAGCATAGAATATCGTCGACGTATCGCTGTGCTGTAAGGGTGCCGCAGATGACAACCGAAGGGGTGCTGCTATGAAATGAGATGGCACCCCAGACCATCAATCCTGGTTGTCCACTCGTATAGTGGAAGACAGTCAGGTTGGAATCCCACTGCTGCCCGGGGCTTTCCAAACACGTATTCGCTGGTCATGGGAGCTCAGTTTGAAGCGGGACAATTCTACTCCAGTCAGTGACATTCCAGGTCGAATGTGCCTGACACCACTGCAAACGGGCTTTTCGGAGTACAGAGGTCAATGGTAGTCGGCGCAAGGGGCGTCGTGAGCTCAGCCCCCTTTCTCTGAGCAGCCTATGAATGGTCCTTGTGGTCACTGAAGCACCAGTTGCACGTACGATCGATGATAATGATGAATCTGGGGCTGTGAGTGCCGCTTTGACGATTGCTCGGTCCTCACATTCTGTTGTTTCTCTAGGCCGAGCGCTTCCTTATTGACGCTGTGTTCGGACATGGTTCACCCATTCCTGCCAACATCGTTTGATAGTGGCATCGCTCCTATCCAAATGTCGAGGGATTCACCGATTAGACTAACCGGCTTCTTTCAGCCCAACAACACGTCCTCTCTCAAATGCTGACATCTGCGCATATTGTTCGCGCACCTGTATGCGAGGCATAGTTACTGTCTACCTGAGTACACGGAATGAAATTCGCGAAGAATTTATGACCTGGAATCGAAATTTATCCTCTTTAATATCCTGCCAGTTAAGATGCTTTGCAGCGTCACATGTTCATTCATTGGCCGCCAAACTTTAAAATTTTGCATTTTCCGTCGAAACATGTATGCATATCAATTTGTGTCCAATTTGCATTACCCCTTCTTGGTGTGTCTTTTTTTTGTCTAAGACTGTATAAGCTCCTTTGTAGCTTCGAAACAGCCGTATGCAAAAATTATTGCATCTTACTGCTATTTGTGCTTTGTTTACGTTAGTTTTCCTGTTTATTTAAGACTGTATATATATATATATATATATATATATATATATATATATATATATATATATATATGCATATATATGCCTATATATATGCATATATATATATATATATATATATGCTGGGTTTTTAAACCCAGATCTGGATCTTTCAATTACCATATGGGTTTATTGAGTTGTTTTTTTTTTTATCAAAAATTTCTCAAATTTCTCATGTAAGAGTTATTTAATTATGTAAACGTAATTATGTGATTTGAATATGTAATTTTGTAAATAAATGAATGTAAAATAATACAAATGAAGAACATATCGTTTGAATCATAATATATGTGTCTTTTTTGCGAAATCATCCCAGAATTTTGGTATTTGTTATGTAATATCAAAGATGGATCTAATCATCCTAAAATATGAAATCTCATCAATCTTTATAACCCTCTTGACGATTTTAGCTTACGGTTCTGTGTACGTAGAGAAAGTTTTCATAAGTTAGTAGAAAGAAAACACACAAATTCTAATATTTTACAGGTTAATTGCTTAACAAATTTTCACATTTTTGAAAATTTTCCCTTTACAGAAATATTCTAAATAAAGAAATGCAAAAATCAAGTACAAAAGAAATAATCCTTATATACTGTATCAAATAAAATACACATATGCATTTTAAAATTGTTTATAAAACCGTCAGAGTTTTCATAAAAGACTTTGTGAGAAACGTGTTCGTAACTTTAACTGTTTTTAAACAAATGTTGTAGGAAGAAAACTCAATTTTCTATTAAAATTATTTTTTCTGATTTCTAAATTGTTAACGGGAAAGCTTATTAATCGATCTACTTGATAAAAACACATTATTAAAAATTAAAATTAAGTTTAATATTAATAAAAAAAATGATAAATAAGGAATTGCAAAACTGATAAATTTATTTTCTTTGAAATTAAAGTTCTGGTCGCATAGCTAGAGCGGTAGATTTCCAAATCCCAACTAACTGTCTGTCTTATCACTAAAATGCAGGAAGTTAGTGTGTGTGTGTGTGGGGGGGAAGAATTGAATGTGAAAGGCTGTAAATAGGGGAAGATATCTGACCCCATCCCCTTGTTCAGTCGAAGTGTAGGCAAGAACCATTGATAGCTTTGTTGACAGTTTCAAATTACGAGGGGGTTTTCTACCCCTTCTCAACTTCGAAAACTATTGCCTCTCTGATTGGTTGATTTTCTGTCAATCATGTCGACATAGTCCCTGCCTTCCTCGGGAGGTTTCTTGTGGGTTTTAGCGAACACGGGGGAAAAAAAATAACTCCAGCGGAGCCTTAAGGAAAAGATGGCGTTGAGACGAAAATAAACCAATCATAGGCGTTAAAAATTTCATTGCTAATCGTTTGAAGGCCTATGATTGGTTTATTTTCGTCTCAACGTCATCTTTTCCTTAACGCTACGCAACGGACTCCTATGTGAACAGGCCCTTATGCTCGGATCACAGACGGCACGTCAGGAAAATCGGATGCCTCGACGAGGTTCTTTCAACTTAGGAAAGAGGTCGTGTCAGGGGAGTGCGGAGGGTGTTCCAACAACTCCCGGGTGCAAATGGTGCTGTAGCCACGAGCAACCTTGATGTTAATCCCCGACCGCTGATCACTTTTTGTAAACATGATTTAGAGCGGTAGAGACGACATTGCCCACTTCAACGTCACGCAGCAACTACCCCTTCTACTGAATCTATGGTTTTATGTACTCTACATATCGACTACAACTCCACCTCACTCCTCCGATATTCTGTTTGAGCATGCACGATGTTCTACGACTTTCTGGGCGACGTTGCCACTACTTTATTTACAACCCTCGTATATAAATGGGTAATAGGATATTATAAAAGGACAGAATGCTATCATGGGTAAAGAGCATACCGTGTTAGGAGTACAACAGAATGGAACCAAATGCTGTTTTTCAAACAAAAAATAAAGGATTTGACAAAATTTAGCCTCTTAATAAGTATAACAATCAATAGGGTGATTCATTCGGCAGAGGACCCAAATATTCTGTAATAACTCTCGGTAGGACCCAGTAATCTGAACGAAACAACGTATAATGCGCCCCTCAGTAGATGACACATCACATCAGTGTTCTCGGATGAGACATCGTTCCATTTGTTGGGTTATGTTTACTCGCTAAACACTCGTATATGGGACGTTAAAAATCCCTTTGCCACTCACCAAACACCGCTCAATGATGAAAAAGTTGGTGTGTGGTGCGAGATGTCTCGGTTGCGCATCATAGGTCCAAGGGCGTACCTTGTTTATTTGCGCTCTGGGCAAGTTCATGGCTGCGCACCTTTTAATGGTGACAATGTTTGTCATTGGTAAAATCGTAATAACTACACTATTCGGCGCCTTCTGACCACGACGTCCTTGCCAATTGCTCCTATGCCAAGGCGTTCAAATGCTCCTGATAGGTTCCACTATCTTTGACACCACCGTGAACACCGATGTGTACCTGTATAATTTTTAACAATTCGTGAATCAACTGGATGATCGTGAGTTAACGGAAGGTTACTCCTAGCAAGATGGAGAAACGTGTCACACATCGGCAAGGAGTATGCCGGAAATTGAGTCTCCCATAACCAACAGGGTAATTTCAATGGGGCTTTGGCCCCCGCTGTCTCCGGATCTGACACCACTAGACTTCTTCCTTTAGGAAAAGTGTATTGGAACAATTCTTTTACTGTGGAAGAATTGAAGGAAAACATCCAACGTGATATTGCTGGCTATCCCTCCCCCCCCCCGATATCCCTGCCAATACGTTCAAGAACATGGAGCGCCACGTCGAAACGTGTTTGGCAGAAAACTGAGATCACTTCCACCATCGCATGTTATGCAGTCGATTACACATAGGTCAAGGTATGTAAAGTATTTTTTGGGGGTTCAGACTGCTCCATCCTAGCGACAGTTATTACAGAATATTTGGGGCCGTGTTCGTTTGCTTTTTGTAGTTGGGGGAGAGAATTTGAGATCAGTGGGATTAGCTTAAACTTGAGCTTCTCGTTCACGAATGCTTTATATTACAATTATCTTTATATTACAGTAATCTATAAAAAGGTAGAGAGACTGTTTTAAACGAAGAATCCGTCGGAAATTTTCAGAAGATAGCGCGGGGGCTCCCAGGAAACCGGAGTCCCTTGGCACTCGGCAACACATCCTACTGGGAAATCTTCCATTGATTTTCCTATTAATTAATCTTAATCCTAAAAAGGTTTTAAAACAGTGTGTAAGATCGTCGTGACCCGATGTATAAATGTCTCGTAGAATTAATGCATCAATGGAGAAGTAGCTCTCGTATTTACATCTTGTTTAATATAACATATTTACAATAATAATATACATGAGTTCGTTCCGTAGAACCATCGTTATATAGATTTGAGAGAGAGAGGGCACATAACACCGTCCAAGTTTGAGACCTCAGTCCATAGATTCTCCGTCTCTCTCAGTGCCTCAATACATCATCGAAGATCAGTCTAAAATGCTCTCCTTCCCTGCTGTCTCGTTCAATTATCACCTTCCTTGGGAAGTTCTCGTAAGTTCTACCGCACCATGTGCAGTCTATCATGCTTACTGGTAGTCAGCTTTTGTAGTCTTTGTAGGCAGCCCGCTTCTCCGCGCTTAAGGCTGCTATGTACTAACCCCATTGGATTCGCTCACCTCAATGTTAACCTATGAAGAAAATTTGTCCCCGGATTGCCGAATTGGATTCAAAGATTTTTTTAAAAAAATTGTACTCCGTCATAGAGAAAGAAATTTTACATTTGTGAATATTTTTTTTAAATGCAATTAATATTTTAAAATTTAAATTATTCGGAGAAAAATCTGGTATAGTGTGTTTTAAAAGCTCACAAATTCCTTCGGTGGACGAAATTTATAAAATGAATCCTGTAGCGCTTTTCAGAAAAGTTCAGGCTATCTGACAATACCTATTTTATTAGATTATCAGCATTTATGTACCTGTAAATAGTTGACAAATATATATTTTAAATAAAAAATTTGGGGGCAGCGCTTAACCCCCCTCCCCTATAGAGAGAGAGCCATTACAATCCCTCAAAATGTCAATCCTAAGGAGGATGGAATTCTCGAAATGTCAACTGGACTCCTCCCACCACAAGAGTCTGCAAGAAGAGGAAAAGGGAAATGCGATTTTTTTCTTAGTACATAGCAGCCTTAAGCACTCACCTCCACATGTCGGCGGTGCCAGCTAGGCTCTCCCATTCTTACGTCGCCTCTCTTCCTGCGCTAATGATCTTTTACTTAATAATTATAAATTATGTGTCTTTCACTTAGTATCGGAATAACCCTCTTTTAAAAAGTTCTTTGAGTTGTTAATGGTCCTGTCGATCATACTTAAACTAGTCACATCCTTCCCAATTAAGAAAAAGTTCAGGTGCGAGTCTGACACAGTGATTATCGGCCAAACTCGAGTTTTAATAATTTCGTTCACGTTATTCTTATTGATGAATCCTGACAACATAAGGGATTTTCCAAATTTAGGAAGGCACCGGCTTGAAAGTAAAATGGCTGCAATGATCCTTTTGTTATGAACATATACAGTGGCTCCCAAAAGTGTTCGTACACTTACGATTTTCGATGATATAGGAGTCTATTCATTAATTAAAATGAATATTTCAGAATGGGTATTTAATAATAAGATCTATAATCTCTTAACAAAACTACATGAAATATTTTAAAAACATAGTAAAACTTTGTTTTTAAGAAACCAATAATCAAAAAGTATCAAAAACTTAGTAAATATACTAATTTTTCGTTAAATTAATATTTAGTAGGATATCCTTTAGCATCCACAACAGCTTTTAAACGTCTGGGAATAGATTGCACTAGTTCTTTTGTAATTTCTGCATCAATGTTCATTCATTCTTCTGTACTGGTGGTCAGGTCTAGACCACCAACCCTATGTACACGTCAGGGAAGTAGTTTACAGCAGGGGTGTCTCGGAATGCGATAAAAAAATTAAGAGCCGTAAAATTAGGTTTAAACAAATTTAACATTTATTAAAATCAACTTGAAAAAACAACATTAGCACTCAGGAACTCCTGCAGGATTACCAACACTCTGATACATCGAAACGAGTGATGTTGGGAGAGAGAGTGCAAGCCGATCGACTGACTGCTGTCAGCCACTTATATACGAAACAGTTCAGGACAGCGCACGCTCAACTGGAACCGTGAATATCATCTCCAAGCAATCACTTCACTTCAGCACCGAGCCTCCACATCACTTCCCCCCGGAGTGGACGGTTCCTGGGAATCGGAAACGGACCTTTCGACCCCGCTGAGAAACGTAAGCAGGCGGCCGAACCTTTTCGGGATGTCTGGAAGAAGACGTCGGCACTGAAGAAGAGATGACCACAGGATGCTTGTTGGTATTTCGCACCGAGTGATCCTCCAAAAGAAAAACCGGTTTCAAACGATCCAAAGAGACCCAACGCTGATCCTTAGGAAACTGCAAAAGAAAAACTTTAGGTCTTCGTTTAATAACTTGGTAGGGACCATCATATAGTGGCTGAAGTGGTTTGCGAACTGCATCAACACGAACAAAAATATGGGAACAGTCTCCGAGGCCTTTGGGTATTAAGTACCACACCTTGCATGGCGTGAACCCGGAACCGGTCTCACGGCATTAAACGCCTGCCGACGGGTTTGAAGCAGCTTAGGCTGAGAAATGTCTGGCTCACTCTGGCAAAAGAAATCCCCAAGTAAACGTAAGGTCTGACCGTACACCAGCTCGGCAGAAGAAAAGATACATTCCTGTCAAACGGTGGTTCTTAACCCCAGCAAAATCAAGGGCAATTTATCCAGCCAAGATTCAGTAAAGCACTTTAGAGAAGCCTTAAGAGTCCTGTGCATCCTCTCTACAAGGCCATTAGCCTTAGGATTATAAGCAGCAGTTCTATGTATCTCAATCCCCAAGGCGTGTGCAAGCTTCTTGAACGTAAGCGATTCCAATTGTCTACCTTGGTCGCAGGTAATACGACCGGGGGCACCAAACCGAGCCACCCAATTTAAAAGGAAAGCTGTCGCTACAGTGTCAGCAGTTATATCCATTAAAGGAATGACTTCTGTCCACCTTGTAAACCTGTCAATAATTGTTAGGCAGTAACGGAAAGAACAGGACGGCAAGGGTCCCACCAAATCCAAATGGATATGCTGAAACCTAGCGTTTGGTGTGGGAATCTGTCCCAAAGGCGAAACCGTGTGCCTATGTATCTTTGCCCTCTGACAAGGCACACAAATACGACACCAGTTTGCAATAGCATTCCTCATGGATGGCCAGACATACCTAGAGCACATTTGCTTTAAGGTCGCGCGTGCACCCACATGAGCTAACCCATGAAGGGAATAAAAAACAACCCACCTATGAGCAAAAGGAGCAAATACGCGAACAGAAGCATGAGAAACATCACAATACAATGCAGTCCCAAAATGAGGAAAATCAATTCATTTTAACTGCAAACCTGTACACGAAGGATCTTTCAAAAATGCATCCAGCTCAAGATCACTCAACTGCTTCTCAGCAAGATCAGGAAAGACCAAAGTTACAGGGAATGAAACCTCACCCACACGAGACAATGTATCGGCCACCAAGTTCCGAGCTCCTGCAATATGGCATATATTCGTAGAGAATTGTGAAATAAATTCGAACTGACGCAATCGTCTAGGGTAACATTTCTCAAAACTCTGCTTAAAAGCATAGACCAATGGTTTGTGATCCGCCATAATAAGAAAAGTCTACCCTCCAACATGTATCTAAAGTGGATAATAGAAAGGTATACAGCAAGCAGCTCTCTATCGTACGCCATCTCCAAGCAATCCCTTCACTTCAGCATCGAGCCTCCACACTTCCATCATAATTGTTTTTAGTTCGCTTTTCGTATGAATGTCGTGTTTTCTTACTGGAACCTCCAGTTCTCTCCAAATATGTTCTATTGGGTTTAAATTTTGCGATTGAAGTGGTGTTTTCAAAACTTGGGGGCAATTATAGAGACACCAGAGGTGAACGCTGAGAGCCGTGGACTTAGGATCGTTATCTTGATAAAAAAACGAAGTTGTTTCCAATACCCAAATTTTGGGCTGATAATTTTAAATTGTCTCTTAAAATATTTATATAAACAGCATGATTCATTATGCCATCAATAAATACAAAATTACCTAGTCCTGATGCTGACATACATCCCCACATATGGACACCTCCACCGCCATGCTTAACTGTTCCTACAAAGTTCTTGGGATTAAGTTACTCATTTTTTCCTCCCCATACAATTATACGTCCATCGGAACCCAAAATATTAAACTTGCTTTCATCGGCAAATAAGACATTATTCCAGTACGTTTGGGGCTTATTTATCATTGATAGTGCGAAGGAAAGCCTAAGCTATCTGTTTTTATCACTCACAAAAAATTTTCTACGGGCAGAACGCCCATGTAATCCAGCTGCTCTGAGAACTCCTCGAACAGTTTTAGGTGAAATTGAAGTAGAAAATGTTTTATTAAATTCTGCAGAAACTTTTACAGCACTCAAACGTGGATTTTTCACAAATTTTCTAAGTATAAATCTCTGATCACTTTTCGTTAACTTTGCCGGACGACCTTTTCTTACCTTATTTTCGATACGATTTTCTTCTTTAAAGCTTTTTTATCACATACTGCACAGTAGAATGGGATAAATTAAGTAATTTAGCAATATTCCGAACTAATTTACCACACTATGATAAAAATAATCAATTTTCGAATGCTGTTTGTTGTTTCTTTACGACTACGAACCTTTTTTAAATAGCAAATAGTGCGACTCATGGACAAAAAAATTAGCGCACCAAGAAATAATTGCGGGATCGTAACGAAACTTGCAATGAAGGTACATGTCGGGGAAATATGCAAATGATTAGAAATGCAGCGTGATTGCGCATTACGTATAGCCGGTAGAGGGCGTTGAACATCGTACTCTGTGGAGTATAAAACAGGTAACCAAAGCTTGTTTGAGTGTGCTGAATCATTTACAAAGGAAGAGCTGAGATAGACATGCCATTACGCCGTGTTCGAAGACAATATAAGCAGTTGTCGCAGTTTGAGAGGGGGAGAATCGTCGGGATGATGGAAACTGGGTGGTCAGCTAGGCGAGTAGCTCGTCAATTAGGCCGCTCTGATTGTGTTGTGAGGAGGTGTTGGGACAAGTGGACCCGAGAGATGTCATGTACACGAAGACCAGGCTCAGGACGCCCTCGACAGACCAGTCGTCAAGAAGACCGCCACATCGTAAGAAATGCACGCGTACAGCCAACTGCTTCATCGGCCGCCATCCAGGCACAGGTAGTACCTTCACTAGGGGCCTCTGTGTCTTCTCGAACCATACGAAGGCGCCTGGCTGAAGGACAGTTGGTATCGCGGCGCCCATTACGTGTGCTGCCCTTGACGCCCACCCATCGCCGCCTCCGTTTGGAGTTTTGCCGCGCACGAGGAAACTGGACTGCAGCGGAATGGAACCAGGTCGTCTTTAGCGACGAATCCAGATTCAATCTCGGCAGTGATGACAATCGTGTTCGTGTGTGGAGAGCCCGTGGTGAACGCTTCATTCCTGCCTTTGCTGTACAGCGACACATCGCTCCCACAGCTGGTTTGATGGTATGGGGTGCCATTGCCTACAATACACGGTCACCCTAGTATTGTTCCGTGGCACCATGACAGCCCAGCGGTATGTTCATGAAATCCTGCAGCCACATGTGTTGCCACTCATGCAACGGCTCCCAGGAGCCATTTTTCAACAAGACAATGCTCGGCCTTATACGGCAAGGGTGTCACAAGAATGTCTCCGCACTGTTACTACCCTTCCTTGGCCTGCCCGATCCCCAGATTTGTCTCTAATCGAGCATATCTGGGATCATTTGGGACGACGAGTTGGGCATCCCACGAGTTTGAACGAACTAGAGGCAAGGTTACAGCAAATATGGAGCGAAATGTCTGAAGACATCATACAGAACTTGTATGACTCAATGCCCGATCGTATCGCATCGTGCATTCGCGCTAGAGGGTGTCCAACGGAGTATTAACTCCTCCGTTCTTTTGCCTTTTTCTCTGAAATAAATTATCCTTTTTCTTTGATTTTCTTATCATTTACTTATATCAAAGTAGTCATTACGTATGTAAAATTTCGTTTCATTTTGACGACTCCTTCTTGGTGCGCTAATTTTTTTGTCCATGAGTGTATTATGGAGTAGGCAAGCAAAAATTAAAGCCAAACGATATTTTAAATGCCACCACAGTTCAAAAATAAAAATAAAGCGCCAAACGATAATTTTAATTATGAATTTATCCGAAAACATTTCAGTGTACGATGACTTTTGTGAAATAAAGTTTTTGTACTTTTTGATTACTAGTTTCTTAAATCTAAAGTTTTACTATGTTTTCAAAATATTTCATGTAGTTTTGTTAAGAAAAGATTATAGATCTTATTATTAAATACCCATTCTGAAATATTCATTTTAATTAATGGAAAGACCCAGGCCCTGATTTTCCATTAGGCCTGGTAGGCCCCGGCCCAAAAATTTTAATTTTAAAAGAGAAAAAAGAAAAAATTCCCAATTCAAAATTTTTAAATTTTTTCCTTTTTTAATAGCAATTTTTTTATCTATCCTTTCAAATTTGATTGATTGATTGGTTCATCATATATATGTTACAGTGTATATAAGGGATTAATAAGTTTTTCTTGTTGCATTGTATTGGTGTTTTAATTATGAATTTAATATGTTATATTGCTTTTTGTTATTTGATAATGTTCTAGGCTTCTATGCTTCAAACAGCCAATTCTTGGTAAAATGGTACTTTCACAATGATTCATGATTCTTTTTTTGTGTGTCAATTTTCGAAATTTTGCTCCCACATTAGTGTTAGGGGGCCCCATCCCGAGTTGTGCCTATAGTCAAGAATTTCCTAAATCGGGCCCTGGATACACCCCTATTTCATTGAAAATCGAAAGTGTACGAACACTTTAGGAAGCCACTGTATTTAGTTTAAAGAACGTTAACTGTAAATACTACAAAGAAAGACTAGTCATAGGTGAGAAGCAGTGGTGCCACTAGAATAATATTCTAGGAAGATTGTCCCGTTTCGAGGTGTTGATTTTTCTGCTCTAGGAGGGGAAGGATTTGTCGAAATTTAGCTCTGAACTAGAATTTACTTTTATGGAATTTTGGATTCCTGGAGAGCCGGGTTAATCTAACGTTCCCTCTCCCTGTGGTCACACCTCCGGCGAAAAGTAAGAAGTTCCTTTCGTAGTGATTCAAGTGACCATTGAACCATATTTATGATAAAAAGGCTCTCTTGGTAATGTTCCTCAACCATATGTAAGATAATATTTCGTACAGTGTAAATATCTTCCCTCGAATTGGGTTGCCAAGTTTATTTATGTGTTGTGTACAACCGCCAATTACTCGAATGAATTTTAAGTCTCGGTGAGTGTTGCCGGGGTATCAACAAGTGTCAGCGTGTGAACTGTTCAATGAACCGTCATTGATATGGGGTTTCGGAGCTTCAGGCTCATTCGTGTACCATTGTTGACTGCACGGAACAAAGCTTGGCCCGCCAACACCTCCATTGGATTGTTAATGACTGGAAACACGTTGCCTGGTCTGTCAAATCTTGTTTTCAATTGTATGATGGATGTACGGATATGGAGACAACCTCATGAATCCATGGACCATACATGTCAACCGGGGACTGTTCAAGCTGGTGGAACCTGTTTGATGGTATGGGGCGTGGGGAGCTGGCGGGATATGGGACCCTTGATACGTCTAGAGACGACTCTGAGAAGTGATGGGTGCATAAGCATCCTGTCCGATCATCTACACTCATTCATGTCCATTGTGTATTCCGACGGACTTTAACAATTCCAACAGGGCAATGCGACACCCCCCACATATAGAGTTGCTACCGAGTGCCTCCAGGATCACTCTTCTGGCTTTCGACACTTCCATTGGCCACCTAAAACCCCAGACATTAACATTATTGAGCATATATAGGATGCCTAGCAACGTGCTGTTCAGAAAAGATCTCCACCCACTCGCACTCCTATAGATTTGTGGACTGCCCTGTAGGATTCATGATGTGAATTCCCTCCAGGATACCTTCACACATTAGTCGAGTCCATGCCACGTCGCGTTCCGGCACTTCTGCGTGCTCGTGGGGGCCCTACACAATATTAGGCAGGTGTACCACTTTTTTTGGCTCTTCAGTGTGTATATATATATATATATATATATATATATATATATATATATATATATATATATATATATATATATATATATATATATATATATATATATAGAGAGAGAGAGAGAGAGATATACATAGATAGATAAACCGTAAAATGGGGTTACTTTGTGAATACAGGGGTAACAGTGTGACACATAGTAATTTTTTCGTATTTCGGATCTTGCGCTGCGCCCTGGTAGGCAAAGAACTGCGCCAACAGCTTGTCCGACATACAGAGACACCTAGTGGCCAGTGTCCGAAGCTTCTGCCCGCTATTTGTCTTCGCTGGCCAGTGAATTGTTCAAACCTGTTGTCAAGCTATTAACTCAAACTTCGGAAACTTTGTCTACTGAAGGCTAACACCTTATACAACCAACTACCACAGGTAATTATTTTTATTGTCAATATGTTTTTTAGATTGTGAAGCAATATAACTTTTGAGTAGTGATATTTCCGAGAGATATGAGAACATAGCCTAAATATCGAAAGGTGACGGGGTTACTTTGTGACACATTGACACTGTCACAAAGTCGACCCACCTCCTCCAGCCGCTCGATGTTGCATTTTTCCGTCCTCTAAATTACCACTGGAGAGAAAGAAGTATTGACTATCTGGAAAAAAACTACTCGGAGCAGAATGTGGCGAAAGACGAATTTTCTCATCTTCGCAAAGAACTGGTGGCTGCCCTGGGCACCCGAGGTCTCTTTGATGTCAAAGATAAAGATATCCAATATTAGTAAAAGGTTTATATAATCGTGTACAAAGCTTTTGATAAGCGTTTTACAGTCTAATTTTGTGTCAAGTAACTTTTCCTCTTGGATTTCAAGGTGAAAACACAGATGTCACAAAGTTGCCCCGCCGAGTGGGGCGACTTTGTGACCCATTTTAACTTTCAATGGTAATTAAAGATCAATGGTAATTAAAGATCCTGGTTAGCGCAATACATTAATTACTACGTGAGGAAAGGATGTACCAATGTTTTGCAATTGTTCGTTTTGGGCTGCTTTTAAAACTGATCGGCTGGCACAGGAAAAAACTTAAAATCCGTCACAAAGTAACCCCATCTTACGGTATATATATATATACAGTCGAATCTCCATATATTGAAGTAGCAAAATGCCGGAAAAAAATCAAGTTTCGATATATAGAATTGATGTTAGTTTTATCATAATTCTCCTAAAACATTAAACTTAAAGCTAATTTTTGTATACGAAACTCCATTTCCAATTTATATGCGAATCACATTAAATGAAAGTTAATAACTAAAAAATGAATTAATATGAAAGATTTATTGAGTACTATATACCTTTTAAAAAAACCAATAATACAGACAGTGGTTACAGTGATCAAAGTTACACTCTTTAAAAAAAAAAACTACGAATATCTTTCTGAACAGCTAGTTTTGCGGAAAGTTCATGAAAGAAATGCTCGCATTTATTCAGTCCATGAAAAACTTCATGAGAGACATTTTCCACGAATTGAAGTCCACGAAGTATTGTTTAAAACCCCAAAAATTGGGAGATTTTATTCTAAAGTGGAATAAAATCTCCCAATATGCCGTGAAAAAAAATTTCGATATATAGAGATTTTTTCGATATATAGAAACAGTTTTTCTATGTAATGAACATGGAGATTTGCTAAGAGTTCGATATATAGAAAATTTCGATATGGGGAAGTTCGATATATGGAGGTTTGACTGTATATACGTATACACACACAGAATATGTGTGCGCGTGTGTGTATGCATGTATAACTTCACCCACTTCATATAGGACTAGCTTTCCACCTTCTAGTTAAAGATGTTATTATCCATTAACACAGACGCATTTCTGCTTAGAAAGACCGTCACTTAAGGCCTACCACCTGCGTGGCAAATCATCGTAATGGTGCCCTTTGTCGTTTTCATACACCCGCTCCTTCTCCACTTTACAACATTCAGGCTCTCCATGAAATATTTAAAATTTGTGCGATTAAATATGTTATCTTTCAGTTAATCACCTTTTGTTCAGAAAAGTCTTTTTCATAATTTTTGTTGGGGATATTGCCGTTACAGTGCAGAAACATGTGCCTGAATCTGTTGCACGCTACTTCATCAACTGACTAAAAATTTACCGAACGCAGATGTTTTTCTATCCAATTAAACTGTTGATTGTTCAGAATGATTCGTTATTTTATCTCTAACTTTCAAAATGATGGCTAAACAGAGGATGATTAGTCATAGACTTTCCCAATGTTATCCCTTTTTTCACTCCCCAATCCTACTTTTTTTCGTCTGTCTGAATATTTTTGGCTAAGGAAAAACTATTTTATCATTCCTTAAGGCGACAATGGACCATGAAAAAAAAATTTTTTTCAACCAATTGCTATGAAATTTTGTATACTTATACAGTGTTGTTTAGAGATGAAAATTCTAAATAAATAAAAAAAAATCAGAATGTAATTAACGAAGATATTAATTAAAATCAGTTTGTTAATTACTCTATTTAAAAATGCTCCATGCACATCAATTTTTGTCTCAGATATCTAATTTTCTCTCTTAAGATAGCTTTATATAGTTATAATAAAAGTTACTAGCAATATTTGATTTACAGTCATATTTATAAATACTAGAAAAGAAATCGATAAAAATAGGTCATTTTATGCAAAATTTTATCGAAAAATTTTTTGGGGTTGTAAAAATTTTAAATTGTTTTAAAATACTCTAATGAATTTATTAGTAAGTTTTATTCTAACATATATAAATAATCATTTTATGAAATTTGATGAAAATTCAAGAAAAATTATGAAGCATGGAAAATTTTGCACTTACCGAAACGACATGAAAACTTGTTTTGAGAAAATAGCATTTAAAGTTTTAATTTGACTAACATTTCCATTGTTTACGTTTGAAAAAAATACTTGTAACTCGGTTAATGGTGATCGGATCAACATACTTTTTTTTAAATTTAAAGCTGATGAGTTGCAGAATCATTTTCTGAAAGAAGAAAAAATCGTTTTGGGGACATATTTTTGTCAATCTGAAGGTCCATTGTCGCCTTAATCTTTTATCATCTGTGTTCAGACCCTATTCATCAAACCAAAATATTCAGTGTCAATTAAATGGTCAATAGTGAAAGACATTGGGCTCTCTTAATTCGAGATGTTAGGATTATCATGTCTGATTTGGCAAGTTTCCGCCAAAATATTCATAACCTTTCCTCGTTTTCACGATTCAGATGTGTAACACGGGAACTACGAATAGTTCATATCCGGGCTCCCAGATCTGGGTTTTTCATGGACCATATGAGTGTATGGGTTTTTCTTTTAACGAAAATTTCTCAAAATTTGGGTTTTTGCTTGTAAGTTAAAATATAGCAAACAATTAATATTTATTTCTTATTATAAACATAATTTAATTACAATAAGTAGGGATACGTAATTTTCGTATTTACGAAATACGTGGATGCGAAAATTGACGATATGAGTCAATAAATGCGAAAATTATTTTTTTACTACTTTTCGGAGAAAACTCGGTGATAAACGGCTTTTTTAGTGAAATTAGTTAATAGTAGTAATAATTTATTAACATAATTGCTTAACAAAGACCATCCACGGTCTTTAACTTAGGCCGTCCGCACACGGAGCGACTCAAAGGAAACTGAACTGGTTAGCGACTGAAATTGCTTATCGGTTGCAAACTCGTTAGTGATGCGGCTCCGCACACGGGCCGACTCAAAAGTGATTCAAATCAATAGTTTGCGACCTGTCATGGAAGGAAGAACATCATTATTCCGGGCATTATTTTTAGTTAAATTGTTATCAGAAATTAATTTATTTTAAAAAATTGTCACAATAGATTGTCTTTAATCAATAGTCTAAAAATGGACTGTATATATGGGCGCACATATTCCATACAACAAAAAACGTTAGAATTTCATTTCATCGCTAGGCAGAAGTCACGTGACTCGTGTACGTCATTTGGCAGCTTTCCAAAAGAGCGGCTGTAACATAGATTGTGTAATAACACGCACAACGCAAGAGAAACTGGCGATTGAAGTTGCTAGCGACTCGACACGTTGAGTTGCCTGCGACTGATTACAAACGCGTTGCTGATGGGTTTGTAACCAGTTGCGCCGTGTGCGTGGCTCCATTCAATTACATAGGTTACGAGTCATCACGGACTGGTTTGTGATTGGAGTCGGTTATCAGTTTCTTTTGAGTTGCTCCGTGTGCGGACGGCGTAAGAGATCTCACGCTCCTTTGGATTTCACCCGGACAGTTTGTCCGTACCGGGATCATCAATGGATGCAACCATTTTTTCAGAGAGCTACTTACAGTATCAAGAGACTTCTGTTGATATTATGCAGATTTTAATTGCAACGAAATGCTGCTACCTTTACTTTGCAATGGCAGCCATACAAAGCCTCTATAGTCCCATTAACAGCGTAGATGCTGAGAGATATTTTAGTATGTACAATATAATAATTAAGGACAGAAGGCAAATACTCAAAGAAGGGAATGTGGAGACTACTATAATGTTAGCTTTTAACTAAGAATTTTGATACTTACCCATCCAAGTAAGTAAATTGTGATTTTTTTAAATAAATGCGAAATTTTTTAATTAAATTTTTTTTGATAAATGCGAAATTTTTTAATTAAATTTTTTTTAATAAATGCGAAATTTTTTAATTAAATTTTTTTTAAATAAATGCGAAATTTTTAATTAAATTTTTTTTTAAATAAATGCGAAATTTTTAAATTTATATATTTTTTTGCGAATAAATGCGAAATTTTTAATTGTATTTTAATTGTATTTTTTTGTTGCGAAATTTACGTATCCCTTACAATAGGACAATTTATTAAAAATATATACAGCTTACAATGACATTAGTATGTGTTTGAATGTTAAATAAGGCAAGTAGAGATCATTTCTAGACAATCGTTATACATGTCCCTCTCACAAAACCCTCCCAGAATTTTGGTATTTGTTACGTATTATCAAAGATGGATTCAATAATTCCAAATATAAAATCTTATCAAACTTCATAACCAATTTAACTATTTTAACCTCACTCTTCTGAGTGAGTAGAAAGAGTTTTTCCGTAAGGTGATAGAATCACAACAAAAGACTCGCATTCTCTTAACCCATTTAAGACTGGCGCTGCGAAAACGTAACATTAATTTCTGCATTTTTTTAAGGCATGTTCTAAGTTTTGTACGTCTGAAGTAACAGTTTTATTTTATTCTCTATATTTTAATTGTTCATAATAAATTTTTTGTTTCCACATTTGACCGATTTTAGCAGTTGTAAAGAATTGTTTTTTTTTTTTTTGGTGTTTTGAAAGGAAAAAAAGGACTAATTTCAAATAATAACTGTAGATAGCAGCACATGTTAAATTTCCGATTTGATGCTTGTTCCGAGTTTACTAGAGACTAAAGAACAAAATGGCTTCAACAGGTAAGGCATAATTTTTGTTTTTATGGTTCTCAATTCATATTTTTAAAAATGTTGCGAAAACGCAACATCAGTCCAATGTGTATTATTTAAGATTTTGATATGCTGCCTAGTTTTTTATGCAGTAAATTGGTATTGTTTTCATTTCAGATAAGTTTATCTCTAGAAAAAAGCGTTTTTTGACATTTGAAGAGGAAATGGAATATTTTCATGAACTAGATGACGATATTTCGGAATCGTTCTCAACAGAAGATAATGATGAACCATAATTCGTCATTATCCCTCTCGATCCGGATGATTTGACGGATGAAGAAGCTATTGATGATGATATTTTATGTGAAAATGTAGAATCACCTAAAGACATTGCAAGTGAAATCGACATTTTTTCTAATAAATGTAAAAGTAAGCAATATAGTAAGCAATATAGTAAGGAGCATATTGTATGGGAAAAATGGAGACTCTACATGGATGTAATGAATTCTAAAATAAGTTTATTAGAGTTTCAGAGATATCTTTGAGAGAGCCATATCTTTGATAAAAAGGCTTGAAGAAATGCAGATGAATTCTGTTTTACCTGAAACTTCACATATTGGAAGACCATCTTCAATTTAAAATCTAATACTCAACGAAACTCAGAAAGACCGTATGGGCCATATCTATATATAAAAAAGAGCTTGTCTGTTTGTTTGTCCGCTATAGAATCCTAGACTGTTTCACCCACCGGGACCACATTCGGCACAGTTAATGTTTAGGACCTGAGAAACTTAACGCAGCAAAAAAGAAATGAGGGGCTCAATTAGTTTTTATAAAATTAATTTTTAATGATTTTTTGTGCCCCTAAGAGGTGCATTTAAATGTGGATACAGCCCCTTCACCACATGTTATCAGTGAAATCTCGATGCACAGGGAAGAAAGGTACTAATAACCTTTGGCCCTGCCTCCCCAGATATACACTCCTGGCTGATATTTTTGCATGGCGATTCTTCTTATAGTGTAGGGGTGCACTAAGAAAGATTTTTTAAAAATTCTTCTTAGATTTTTGAAAATTAAATTTTTAAGCTTTTTTTGTAATTTTTTTTTAAGTTTGCATTTAAAATGATAATCCGAGGGTTATAAAATTTAAGCTTCAAGGGTTTAAATATTAGATCATAGAAATTCCTTTAAAACGAAATCTTTTTCGAATCTTTACCTCCATTTTCTGATTTTTGGTAAATTTTCAACGATTAATTTTTAGAATTTATGAAATGCTGATCACGTGGTTTCTTTTCTTTTTGCGATACTTTAAATTAAACAACAAAAGAAATTGACAAAAGAAATATTAAAATATGGTATAAGATAAAATTTAACCACTAGACTAACTGAGATGGAAGTTTTTTAAGAATGCAATTCAAATTAGTATGTTTTAACACAACTTTCCTGGCTCTGCTTTGTGTCCTTTGTTATTTGCAGTTTTTCTCATCGCTTGATCCAATTTACAATTTTTTTTTTCTACGTGTTTTGGCTTTAGGAAAATTAAAAACCAAATTCAAATTCGCTTTTTCAGCGGTTTTTGGCCTTGAGAAAATTAAAAACCGAATCACAAAAGTAAGGAAAATAGGCTTCATGTGGAATTCCGACTTAGTTTGATTAAATAAAGGGGATAACGCATTTTGCACATATACCTCTTGGGTGATGTGGAATAAACTGCGTTTTTAAGGGAAAAATAAAAAATAAAGGCAAATGTAAATTATAAAACTTATTTCTAATTATACAGTGGATCAAACAAATATAATTAAGCAGTAAACTTATTCAATCCAAACGTGCGAATCACGCAACACTGTTTTATTAATTCTCAATAAAATCAGACGTATAATCAGACGAAGGTCCGCAGGCCCAAAAGTTTTTCTTTCTTTCTTATTGTTTGTATATGAATTCAGTAGAAACGCGCTAAGCGCAGTCTGTCTAGCCAGATGAACATGAACAGCAGGGGGTGCAGCCCAGTATTTTTTTGATGGAATGCATGAAAAATTTTATAACTATATATCTACCCGGGCAACGCCGGGCAATAATGCTAGTTATTACTAAAAATAGAGAAAATAAACAAAAAATATGTAAACGCTGCAAAAATCAAACAATTACTGTATGTAATAAGTGTAATGTACCTCTTAATGCGAAATGTTTCAAAGACTTGTGAAATGTTGAATGACTTGAGAAAGAAATGGTTCAAAATTTTTTTTTATACCGTTTTGGACTGATGTTGCGAAAAACGCAGCATTTTGTAACTCTCGTAAAAATAAATTTAATTTTATGGAAACAACTTATTTGTGTAATTAATGTTCCAAGAAGTGTTAAAAACTGTTTGGTGCATTTCCAATAAAGGAAACATGGAGCGGACTTAAATGGGTTTTAAATATGAAACCGCAAACAACAGGGCCGGTCCCATGTGAAGCGGAGAAGCGATCGCATCAGGCGCCGAATTGAAGTAGGCGCCAAAATGAGACATAGTAAAAATGCGAAATTTTTAACAAATAACGGAAATATATTACGAAAAAATAGTTTAATATAGTATATGCCAAAAATTTAAAAAAAAATATGCAAATATAAATGAACATTTAGACTATATTTTTATAAATTCCTGAATTTGAGATTATGAGAAATGAATTTTGAATGCCCATTTCGAAACGGTGTTGTAGCTCTAAGAATTCTACAGACTCTACCTGTCACTATAGCAGGAGCTGAGCGCAGTTTTCTAAACTGAAAAATTTTTAAGAATTATCTAAGAGGAACAAAAACCCAAGAGTGATTGATTGATCTGGTAATAATTTCTACAGAAAAGACGGTATGCAAAACAGTAAATTATTGTGATGCAGTCAAACAATTTGCTGCCACAAAGGCTCATAAAGGATTTAGAAATTATTTTTATTACATAGCAAATTACATTCAAATTTATTTACTTTTTCTACTTTTTTAAAGACCTGCAATTTTTAAAACTAGCCGCTGCACGACCAGCATGGTCGCTTTTAGTTTTATATTTTCTTTTGCAAAACAACTAAACTGAAAGTAACATATGTAAGGAATGTTACCATTACCTGTAATCATAAACATACGTTGTTAAAGGGTAGTGGGAATTCGACCAAAAAATTTTATAATCATTGCTAAATTCACTATAAGGCTGATTCGAAAACATCCTGATTAAAAAATGTGAATTTCCATTACTTCAGAACAGAGTTAAAGATATGACTGAGAAACCCAACACCAATGATATTAAGAATTATATCCCTCTCTGTATGTACAATTTTTCAAAATTAAGACACCGACACTTTATCATTGCATCAAATAAGAAATTGTTGGGAAAATTTCATCACTTTTAAAATCGAGTAAAAATTCAGCAAGTACTAAAATATAGTGTGGATTACAACTATGATATTCCTAAAACATGTTTATATAAGCAGTTGAGTATTTCAGAAGTAGGAGATACTACTACAGTGACAGAATCAAAAGAACGGACTCTAGATAAACCTACATACAACTGTCCATGACTAAACACTGGATTTGATAGGTCTAAACATATTTTATCAAAAGATCAGCGGTTGTAACAAATGTTGCCACTACACACATGCGGTTTTAAATTGCGGATGGCCGCTAATGTTTACATCTAGTAGTTGCAGCCGTTGCCATTCGGAGTGTAGAAATATCGTCGATTTTTGTGCCGCATACCTACGCGTTTTATATATATATAGATTTTTATACTTTTTTAAAATGCTTTATATATATATATATAGATTTTTATGCTTTTTTTTAAGCTTTTTTGCAACCGCGTGTCAACATGGATTTACGCGCTGAAATCAGGAATGCTTGAAAGCGAGCTGCACGATCAAGTGAAATTTGGGAACAGTCTCAAGAAAGAAAGCGAAGAAGAAATAATTCATTAAGAGAGGGGCGTGAAAGAGAGTATAAAGGATCGCGAAGTTAGGCTTAACCGTCGCCGGCATAGCATCCGAGAGCCAGTAATAGTTAATTTTCTATACTTTTTTCAGTACGTGATGAAAATTTACTCTATTTTTATAAGTGAAAAATTTTCCCAACAATTTATTATTTGACATGATTAAGTGTAGATAAATGAATTGTGAACAATAGTGCATACTGAGAGTAATGTAATCCACACTATATTTTAGTACTTACTGAATTTTTTCTCCATTTTTTAAGTGAAAAAAATTTTCCCCAACAATTTCTTATTTGATGTAATGATAAAGTGTAGATATCTTAATTTTGAAAAATTGTACATACAGAGAGGGAGGTAATTTTTAAAACATTGGTGTTGGGTTTCTCAGTCTTATCTTTAACTCTGTTCTAAAGTAATGGAAATTCACATTTTTTAATCACGATGTTTTAGAATCAGGCTTATAGAGAATACCCCTTAACAACGTATATTTATGATGACAGGTAATGGTAACATTTCTTGCATTTGCTACTTTCAGTTGAGTTGTTTTGCAAAAGAAAATATAAAACTAAAAGCGACCAGTAAATATATATTACTTCCCAACATGTCCGTTCTTCTACTCAGAAGACAATTTCTAATAGAGATACTGTAAAACCTCGTTTATCCAGACTAACTGGGACCACAGGCAATCCAGACAATCAATGGATGGACAATATTGTATTGGTGTTTTAATGATGAAGTTAATATGTTGTAATGCTTTTTGTTATTTGGTAATGTTCTAGGCTTCTACACTTCAAATAGCCAATTCTTTGCAAAATGGTACTTTCACAATGATTCATAATTATTTTTTTGTGCGTCAATTTTGGAAATTGTATGCCCACATCAGTGTTAAGGGCCCCCCCCCCAATCCCGAGTTGTGCCTATAGACAAGAATCTTCTAAATCAGGCCCTGCTGACGTCTGACGAAATTCGTAACAAGAAACGAATATGAGCGAATATTTAGACTATTTTTTTAATAAATTGTTGAATCGCAGAACTTGAGAAATAAATTTTCAATGCCTATTTCCAAACGTTGTTGGGGCTCTAAAAATGCTACTAATACTACATGTGATTGCAGCTGAGAGCCAATTTTCTAAACTGAAAATTTTAGCGAATTAGCTACGAATAACCATACAAGAGCGGTTGATTGATCTAGCAATCATTTCTAAAAAAAAATAAAAAAGAGACGGTACCTTAAACAATTAATTATAGACATGCAATAGAGCAGTTTGCTGCCATAAAGGTTCTAAGATTGACTGAATCATTATTTTTGCTACCAAACAACGTATATTCAAATTTATTTACTTTTTCTTTTTCTCTTTTTTTTTTTTAGCTCTGCAATTTTTAAAAAATTGTATAAATTTTTAAATAAATAAAACTTTCTAAAATAAATACGTATTTTTTTCCAAAAATGCTCGCTATTTATATTAAGTAGACTATTTCTAACAGAGATATATTCATTACTTAGAGCCTCTCTGAAAAATTGAATAGGCGCCGTTTTTAAAACTTGCCTCAGGCGCCACAATGCATCGGCCCGGGTCTGCATATTGCTTTTCTTGAATCTGAATCTTTGTTCTCAGGAGTGGAGAAAGTAGACTGTGTGTCAGTTACCTACGCGAGCGCCATCTTTTGCTCATTTTAGATATTAAAAAAAAGATGTAAAGGAAATCTACGCAACCACCTTACTTGTCTAAGTTTTGCTTGGTTTTTTTTTTAAATTCGAAATTTTAGAATCAGATCACGGCACAGAAAATGATGGGAATATCACCCTTCTTTTTCTGGATGAAGCTTTAAATAAAACAAAAAGGACACTAGGTCAGGCCCTGATTTTCCATTAGGCTCAGTAGCCCGGGCCTAGGGGCCCCCCAAAAAAAATTTTATTTTAAAAGAAAACATTCCCAATTCAAATTCTTTTTTATTTTACCTTTTTAAATAGCAATTTTTTTTTATATATCCCTTCAAATTTGATTGATAGGTTCATCATATGTATAGTTGTATGTCCAGTTCATCATATGTATGTTACAGTGTATAAAAAGGATTAATAAGTTTTTCTGCTTGTATTGCATTGGTGTTTTAATGATGAAGTTAATATGTTGTATCGATTTTTGTTATTTGATTATGTTCTTGGCTTCTGCGCTTCAAATATCCAATTCTTGGTAAAATAGTACTTTCACAATAATTCATGATTTTATTTTTATTTTTTTTTTTTTTGGGGGGGGGGTGTCAATTTTAGAAATTTTACGACCACATCAGTGTTAGAGGGCCCCCAGGGCCGCCCAGAGGGGGGGGGGCAACTGGGTCACTTTGCCCCAGGCCTCCAACTGCCGGAGGGGCCCCAAAAATTTTTTAAAAAAATATTTATTAGATTTTCTCCGAAAGAAAATTCTGAAACTTGTACCGTACTTCAAAATTCAAAATAATCTCCTGAAAAAAGGGGCCTCCCCAAAAAAATAAAAAAAAATTATTCGATTAATCAGATTTCTTGGGGGCCCCCAACAGAAGTTTGCCCCAGGTCCCGTAAAGTCTCTGGGCGGCCCTGGGGCCCCCATCCCGAGTTGTGCCTATAGTCAAGAATTTTCTAAATAGGGCCCTTCACTAGGTTTAATATCAGTATTGATATTATAAGAACTTGATGTTCACCCCCTAAGAGCTTTAGAATCATTATTATTTAGACAAAATAAATTTTGTCAAAATAGTAATTTATATTGTTGTGGTGAAACCAGAAGCATTTTCTAAGAGGGGAGACGAGTCTTGTTAAAGAAGTATTTATATATTTTTTGCTACTAATTTCAGGATCCCGAGAAGTGTGTGTGTGTGGGGGGGGGGGCGCTAACCTCCCTCCTAGTTCCTAGTTACACCACTTATATTGATTCCATCATAGTTAATTACGTTAGCAACGAATATATTTCATTTTGTTCTACCAACTTTAAACTTTTAACAAGAGTTACAACCCTAATCATATTAACTTCTTAACCTAACTCTTCACATAATTAGCAATGGATTATAATATGATTTATAAGATACACGCACAGATTATAAATTTGATATAAATGAATTTCAACATTATTATCATTGCCGTCATTAACCAACTTTCAGTAATTTAATTATAAATCGGTGTATGCGCGTAATTACATCATGTTTAAAAGGGAATAGGGATAAACAGATAAAAGTTTTATATGAAGTGTTGTCGATAATTAATTATATCAATATATCAATTAATCTTGTAATTAATAGCTTTAGTTTTACAAACAACAGACGCATTTACATTTTATTGTATGTTACGTATTCTATAATAGACGTATACGTATTCTATAAATTACGTATTCTATAATGATTTTCTTTAGGCTATCTTTGTATGAGGTTGTAAGTTTTGTTCAATTACTACATGTGATCACCCATGGACTGATTTTACTAATTAGCTAGTTTTATGTTATACTGATATATTAAAGGAGTCTTTGCAGAGTATTTACTTCATTTCTTTATAGTTGAAAAGTTAACTTTTGCACAGATGCAAGCATAGGCGTAGCGTCGGGGGGGGGGGGGAGAAAATGCTCCCCCAACTTAACTTTAAATAAATTAAAACGTTAATAGAAGTTCAGTTGAAATCGGAAAATTGTAGAAAACTTTTAAGAAAGTTGTTTTTTCCCCGCTTTTTCAAACTGTGAAACTGAAGATTCCGATTATGCCTTTAGCCTTATCATAGTTTTTAGTAATGCTATGATCCATAACAAAAATTCGATGGTATATATTTTTCTCATTTTATTTATATTATATTTATTTTTCTCATTGTATAACTTTTGAATACTACTCAAACATCAATTCTATTGTTATTCAATTTTTAAAAAATCATATTTCATATTTTAAGGACCGTCCGGCAGTCAATGCGCTGAGGAGGGCCTTAACTAAATTCAATTCGTGCCCCCCCCCCCCCCCAAAAAAAAAGAAAGAAAAAAAAAAGTTACAAGCACGCTTCGCCTATGGATGCAAGTCCAACAAACGCGATAAATTCATTATAAGGAACAAGTATAGCGATTGTAAATGTAATTTTTTTTCTTTGTGTGTGTGTGACTTTAATTTGCAAAGGACGACCTTAGTGCTCTAAACCAATCATTTAACCATTTGATATTTCTGAATGTGCAGCAGCTATAATCTTGTTATGTTTGGTGTGTGTTTCGTTTCGTTGAAAAATTCTGAATCTGCAACTCAAAGTTTCGGTCCACTGGCTATGAAATTACCTTGGAATACATCAATAACCTATCTAGCATTAGTAATATCTTCAGTAAAGGTCTTGTTGCTAACTAAATTAAAATCTACGCATTCTCAAATCATTACCCGACCACTGCTATGTTTTACATTTGGTCTTCAAGAGTGTGTTAAGGTAAGTGTTTGGTTTCGACGCACTTCTTTAATTTGAACTGAAAATATTAGGCTTGATTTAATCGGGAAATATCAAATTTTACCGAAACTTTGCTGATTTGCTTACGTAAGATCTGGCAAACTCAACTTATCTTCTTTGTTTCACTGGTAAGATTTTACCTAAAGGTGCCAAGTGTGCCTCATATGAAAGCATCAGAAGCCATGTTACGAGCATATTACGAACTTTTCTATAGTACTACAATTTTGAAGCGAAATCAAAAGTAAATTCTCGAAAACTTTCCAACCTTTTATTATTATTATTATTATTATTGTTTGCTTAATGGGGTCTTTCCGCGGCCATGAATTTATATTCTTTGCACGCCCAGGTCGATATATAGTACTATAAACACACTTTAAAGGAAATTTACCTTATAGAAAAGAATAATTACCAACCTAAAATGCAGTAAAATTAGAACGAACAGAAAAGGGGAACATTTTTTAAATAAAACTTTAAGCAATTTAACCCACCAATACTTAAAAAAGGCCTACAAATATGAAACAGTAAAAAAAAAAATGAACTAGACAAAGATGTTAGGAAAGGGGGGAAAAACTTGAACGATTTACTATTCGCGAATTTCGAGAGACAGCATGGCTTATTCTGCCAGTAGCTGAGCAACAAACAAGCACAATGGAAGAAAAGGTGGCAAAAAAGGCAGGCCGAGAGAGTTGCCATTCCGAGAAGAATGTTTATTGAGAACCTATAAACAGAAAAGAGGGGCGAAAACAAGGTGCTACGAAAAAACAAGAAACTAGGGAAAGAGCTGGAAAAACCTTGACCTTGGTCCATTTGTTGACAAAATTCAACAAATAAATAAAAGGGGAAAATTAATTCGTAATAGCTTTCCTTGATGAATTGATGCAAGGTGCAAAACTGCTGTCTAGAGTTAAACTGTCAGCGTCTCGAGTTGTGGAGATATTCTCAAAATAATTCATTTCAGTAATCGAACGCCTAGCTCAGATTAAAAATTAAACTTATTGGCTAAACCTCAGGGAAAGGAAACAGCAAAAGACCCAGAAATTTCTCTGCTTGCGAAATTGTTTGTCCTACAGGTGATTAGTTACTCATCTCCAAATGAAAAAAAGCCGTATTTGCTTTTGAAATTCATTTGTTTATTATTATTTATTTATAAAGAATTTTTAATGTTTCATCTCTCCAACAAACATATTATTGATAGGTGTGAATGCACGTAAAACCACGTAAAGAAAGGAAATTTCTTCACTTTTATAAGTTTCAATTAGTACATTTAAATTGAGCTGGTTTTATGTATTCGCACACATTACAACATTGTTTTAAGGCTTTAAATATTACTTACCTGGTATCGATAGTGATTTTTTTGTAACTTTAATTAATTTCGTAATTTTATTATTAAAAGATGTAGAAAAAAACTAGACTCGCTGAATAGGAATAGGAGAATTTCAGAAAGAAGAAAAAAAACAAAACATGACCAGTGATCTAAGTGGAAAAGAAAATTAAAGTAAAATCTTTTCAGGACATTTATTAAAACTTATTAAAAATATGTTTTATGGAATTATATCATGTAAAAATAATTTTTAAATTCTTCCCCATGACAATTAGTTTTTTTCCGTACTAAATACTTTGACTTGGGTCCATCCTAAAACTGGCAGGTTGACGGAAGTAAAAATCCGTAGAATCCAAGATCGTTTCAATTTCATAAGTAAGAAGAAGAAATCTCAACACTTAGAGAATGTGTGTCATATATTTTCGATTATAAGTATAACGATTTAAGTACGATGCACATCCAGAAAGCAAGAACCGATTGAGTGTAAAAAAAATTTAGGAAGAAGTTTCTGAAAGATTTTTATTTCCAAATGTGAAAACTTATATTATACTAATTTTCTACGTAGTCGCCATATTTATTGAGGCTGTTGTGGTGTCGCGAGACTAGCTTTTGTATTTCTTCGCGAAGAAACGCACCGCCAACTTATTCAGCCTCTCCTGCCCAACGTCTTATGTTTCTTGATCACTCTGTAGACTCTGGCCGTCAAAAAATCTCTTCAGGTGGAAAAACAAATGGTAATAGCTAGGAGCTAGGTCAGAACTATACGGTGGTTGCTCAAAAATTTCCTAACCAAACTATTCAAGCACTGCACGTGTACGGACGGCGGTATCCGGCCAAGCGTTGTCGTTCAAGAGGCAAAGGGCCTGTTCACATAGGAGTCCGTTGCGTAGCGTTAAGGAAAAGATGACGTTGAGACGAAAATAAACCAATCATAGGCGTTAAAAATTTCATTGCTAATCGTTTAGAGGCCTATGATTGGTTTATTTTCGTCTCAACGTCATCTTTTCCTTAACGCAACGCAACGGACTCCTATGTGAACAGGCCCAAACTCCAGCAGACAGTAAGGGCCTGTTCACATAGGAGTCCGTTGCGTTACGTTAAAGCATTGAAATATATTTAACCAATGACAAACCTCCAAACGATTAGCAACGAAATTTTTAACGCCTATGATTGGTTTATTTTCGTCTCAACGTCATCTTTCCTTTAACGCTACGCAACGGACTCCTATGTGAACAGGCCCATAAAGTATTGAAATATATTTAACCAATGACAAACCTCCAAACGATTAGCAACGAAATTTTTAACGCCTATGATTGTTTATTTTCGTCTCAACGTCATCTTTCCTTTAAAGCCCGCTACCAGACTCCTATGTGAACAGGCCCTAAACCAACGCCGTTGAATCCGAACTGCTCGGCGCAGCTTTCTAAGAGTTTTACAGTATAATTCAGCATTTATGGTAGAAACCTTAATGATCGTACTACCATTTATGGTCGTACCATACGAACATTTTTTGCGTTCAAAATTCTCATCTCTGACCACACTTTTACGCACACATGTTCGCTTTTACTGTCCACTTTAAACCAACACAGAAAAGAGAGAACACTTTATAGAACAATATAATTACACTAATTGAATCGCCAGACGTTCACGCCAAGAACCAAATGACGGCGACGTCGTTACAATGACGTGACCTTCGACGGATCTATGAGCAATCGATTCTTATTTTCTGGATGCGCCTCGTATGTTATGTTTCTTTAAAAATGATTGATTTTTGTAGATGTTAATGTCTGGGAAAAGAGGAGGAAAGAGAAACACGAACGCTCTTAAAATGTGTTGAAATGGTGCTTTTTAAATTATCTGCGAGTGTTAGAAAGTTTTTCCGGGTCAAAGTTTAAACCCCCGGCTGTTTCCCAGGACGTGATATTTTCCCGTACTCTAGACCAGTGCTCCGCAACCGCTGTGCCGTGGCACGCTAGTGTGCCACGAGGTGATCTTGACTGTGCCGCGGTGATTTTATCGGTTATGATAATAAAAAAATTAACCACCGCATTAAATAGAAATTTTTCTAAGTAAAATATTCCTCTAACTTTTTGTTAATATGTAATTTTTCTGGGTCGAAATTATACACAAAACAAAAACATGTTGTTAGCCATACATTGTATGTATGCTCGAGCGTCATATTTCTGGATTTCAGTTAAGAAAGAATATCCACAAATTTCTGACAAGGCCATTGCAATTTTGCTCCCTTTTTCTACGACATACTTATGCAAACAAAGTTTTTCGACACTGGTTCTAATTGAAAATTACAAACGATCCTATTTAAAGGGCCTTGACCATGAACTGTAGCTCTTTCTATTATAGAGCCAAATATAAAACGTACATTTATCAAAACAATCTCAAATATCTCATTAATAAATTAGTTATGTTTAAATTAACTTTGATTTATTAGGCTTAAGTAAAGACCAAAAAAAAAATTTAATATAAAAATTGAAAGAGAAAATTTTTTTACTTGTAAACTATAATTTTATATTTTTGTTCTTGCGTTGGTGTACAGTTCAAAATGATTTATATAAAACTTAAATGATTATAATTATCTTGATACATAGAGCTATTTTGTTGTGTTTTTTTTATCTAATAAAAACATATACGTATTTATTGTAATTTATATATTTGCAAGCTTTTTCTTGTGGTGTGCCGCGGAATTATCGAAAAAAATGTTGTGCCGTGGAAGATAAAAGGTTGCGGAGCACTGCTCTAGACTGCTATTGATTGAAGGGTTGTTCTATATGTAGTGTACATCGTTAGGGAAGGTGGTATTACTCGGCAAAAAACCTCTTGCCCACCTCTGAATTTGCACCAATAAAGATTGGGGTACATAATTTTCTCAGAGATTCATGATCTAATTTACCAGTTGAAAAGATATCATCAGATAGTGCACGAGTAGAAATGATGACGTTATCTTCTGCAGTAACTGAGAGTATTGTTAGGATTGTAACAATTTGGGCTCATATTGTTGTAGTCTTTACCATTTGATGTCGGCCAGGATATTTCGGCTGTTTTTTTTCTTTGACAGATGAATACATCTTCCTTATCAATCTAGGCCTAACACTGTATTTTTTAGAATTGCGTCTTTCATGGTTTATGGCGAGTCTAGCAGTGGTAAGTAAAATGTTGTGAGACTTCTAATATTGCTTTAATTCTCTTAGAAGAAAAAAAGATACATAACACCGAACCATAGGATTATAACAATTAATCTTTCCCCCATACACTCAAACGTCATGCTTACCTAAAACCGTTAATCAATCCCGCTTATACATTTACAAGTCTACCGAGAGTCGTGCCTCTCAAAGAATCGTGTATCGGGAAAATGAAGGCCAATGTGATACCGCCAATATGGGATAAACTGTTGAGAGACATTGTGGCTTGGAGATCTGGGGCAATTCACATATCATAGAGCGATAAGGAGTTTGAAAAAAAATGAGTACCTGAGGGTAAAACTAGACACATTCAATCGCTTGTTCCAAGATTCCACTGGTATATTTATTTCTGCTGAAATAGAATTATCACACACCTAAGTACTTAAAATGTCAATAACTCCCTCTATATTTTTTTTATCCGGCGCAAAATTTAAATCCCTCCATGAGAACTTCCCATTAACAGAAAACGTAGTTGGTTGATTTGGAGCACTAAGTCCATACTTTACAACGAACGGGGTTTTGTAGCACTGGTTTAGAAACGGCTGTCTTGAGAAACGCAAGGTTGGCAGTCCGAATCCAGCTATGGAGGGTTTATAGCAGTGGTTCCCAGCCCATAGAAGGCTGCGGACCACTAACCCTTTCAGGGGCAACAACCTCCCCGTTTTAAAGGTTCATATATTTTTCAAGATTTTTTTTAACCTAAAGAATCTTGAAAAAAATTCCAATTAAAGGTTGCAAAATAATTTTACTTCTTTAAACTGATAACAGATGGCAGTACTAACCATTTTTCTGCTCATTTAACTGGAATACATTGAATGCAACTGAAAAAAGACTAGATTTAGGCGTTTGCACTGTGCAAACGGCGCCCCTCAAAGGGCTAAGCCAGAAATTGAACCATGTGTGGACCACCCCCACCGACTTGAGGGGGCATAACATTCCGGGGGGGGGGTATGGGGATATAGAATATTCCTCAGGCATAAAGGATACAGGATTAACGTACTCACATTCTAACGCATCATATTCTAATAATAAAATAATTATCTTAAACTTAAAAAATTTTAATTCAATACCTGATAGTCATCGGATATATTCATCCCATCTAGTCCAATGAACATTGCTTTCAAAATCCCCATTCCTTTGGCAACTTTTTTATTTGTGGTGCCGGACCACTACTCCCAATGCTTTCCAGGAACAACGGTTGGGAACCACTGGTTTATAGGAAGTACCTTAGAAATTAGAGTTTTGACCATTTTGGCACCCGCAAATTAATTATAAAGTGTTTGAGCAAGGTAATATTTTCTATACATGTGTTTCAATATATCTGTCAATCAGTTATCTCACAATCTCTAAGAATACAGTTTGTGAAGATGTTCAGAAGCACCAGGTTTAAATTGAAATTGGCATGGCGAAGCTAATCGGAATGAATAGCGCAAGCAGTTCCGAACGTCCAAAATACCAATTTGTGGGCTTGAATCTCCTCGAAAGATGAAATGAAATTCTAATATGTACGACATTATGAGTGGCCTTATTCAACACTGCTTCATATACCTGCTTTTCCCGATAACCCCAAATTGAAGAAAATATTTAAACATGCCCTTTAACATCGCCCTGTGTATGATAATTTTATTTCTCCGCAAATTCAATTACTTTCAAAGGATTTTTTAATCCTTATCTGCATAATATAATTCGAATATAAGAATCCTTGTGCAACTCTCGTTTTCTAGGATCCGCATTACTAGGTTAAAACATAAAGTTATACTAAATAGAGCAGCGCTGGCCTAGACGAGATAAATGTGATCACGACACTTGCGTTGCAGAAATTTTTTTCAGGACAGACTGGTTTTATGTTTAAAAGGGAATAAAGCAACTAGCAGTGATATACTGTATCTAAATGAATGTGTGTGCCACAGTGTCTGTGAGACTTGGTCTACAGTTAATTGAAACATTAAATGTTTTAACGTTAATAGGAAGTGGAATGTTGAGGCTGTAAGGAGATTGTACCTTCCAGAATATAGATTTTCCATAACTCTGCCCAACTGGTAAATACATGTTGTGCATACCGAATATATTAGGATATCTTACGAGAACATGTGTGCTATCCGCATCAAGAACAAGTTGACTCAGGGAAAAGGACACTAATGTCGTTAACTCGAACAAAGTAGAGCAACTAAACACTACTTAGATGCGGGAAAACTAATTTTAACAGAGAAAAGGTTATTAGACCTATACAAATGAACGATTTCGATTAGAATACGTCCTACGGAAACTTCCTAATGAGACACTGCGAAAGACCCTCTAAGGCCGGGCGCAAGTTGAGACGCAGCTGGGTGAGGTGGGGTGACTCACCGTGAGATTCTGTGAAACAAAGAAGTGAATACTACACCGGATGTTGGAACGCAGGGACCGGTGACACAGCTTGAGAGCGCCCGTGAGCTGCGGAGGTTTGTGGTCGTGCCGCAGATTGTCACTAGTGACTACGACCTGCGAGTGAAAAGTTGCGTTGAATGTGAAGTCCACGATGGAGGAAAAATTAATACAGGCAGTTCGAGGGAGATCAGTACTATACGATACGTCACATTATGACTAAAATTGTTGATTTGTGAAGAAATAGCCCAAGAAATTGGAATGAAATCTGCTGAGTTTTTATAATAATTTTACTTAAGATTAATTTATTTGAAGTGTACACGGGAAAACGGTTGCTCTTTTCAATTAAAAGTATTTCTTGAATTAGTTTGCTTACAATGTATTCAATTTGTTCTCATGTAAATTCATCCGTTTGGACTACTACCGATTTCCGCTGCACCTTTTATTTGTTTTAGATAACATTTTATGGACAGCAGATTTTCGGCGAAAACAAAACTGCTTTGTAGGTATATTTCTTTATTTTCTATACAGATGTGTGTCATAGTTAGTATAATAAATGACAAGAATTATTTAGTTGAAAAGATGTAGATTTGTAATTAAAAATAAAATGAACACGTAATCTTGAACTTTAATTTCAACTTCTACAAATATTTTATAATCATGTACAGTAAAATTATAACATCGCTCCATGTTACGTACAGACGATTCGAAATGATGCATTTTCTCGGAATGATTTTATTTACTAGGAACTACCAATTAGTTACGTTCCCCTTTAACATGTTTTTCCGTTCGGAGGTAGGTATTAAAATTTTTCCGAAACTTTATCTAACCGGAATTTTAAAAGTAACATTAATTTAAATTTAAATGATTGAGAAAAGAAAGGTGTTACAACATTAAAAAATAAGCATTAAAAAATGTATTATATTTATTAAAAAGTATAAATATATAATGCTTTAAAGATTAATTTTTATAGTTTAATTATTATACATTCTCAGCACTTTCCATTCAACACGTAATCTCTCTGCCAAGGAACTGAACCTCCGGGTGAATTAAAGTATTCTGTGAACTTTTGACGAATCCAAAACGCTTAAGATTGGTTTGATGCAGTGGACGTAATTGATACTGTGGCAAAGCCTATTCGGTGATATTACCTCCAGTTTGCAATACTGCAGAATTTCTCAAATAGTTGTGCAGTAAGCAAGATACTTTTGTAATTTTTACTACAGTGCTTACTTTACATTCAAAAGGTGAACGAAAAACACGAAAACGCGAAGCAAGAATACCAAAACAGCACTCCACAACTTGCCTATCCCGCGAAATAGTTTTCACCATGGGTGTCAAACTCAAAGGCTAACTTGGGCCAAACAAACAATGTTTAACTATAGGTGGGCTGCAAAAAAATCAATATTAATAGAAACGTATGTTTATTTACCTAATTACAGTATATTCAACATAAATATACGCATTTTGTTTAATAATAGCAGAAAAAGAGTATAATTAAAAAACATTCAGTGAATTCTTCCTATCTTATTATAATTCTGCTTCGGTTATTTTATTATATATTATTGTGTGCCAATATATTGGCCGAGCCGCAAAAATGTTCGTCGCGGGCCACAAGTTTGACACCCTTGATTTACACGGTAATAATTTCTATATTTTTCATTAGAAAATTCATTCTTGAGAATGAATTCTCCGTGCGTCTTTCTTTTCTTTAGATAATTGCTTTTCGGAAGCTTTTCACGAAGTAATGTTGAAATTACTTGGTCTTCGAATTCATCGGAATCAGATTCCGAACTTAGTTATGATTGTATATACATTGCCATCGCGCACATTTTCGTTTAAACACCCTCATTGGCACGCAGTTGAGATAGAACTGCTTCCCAATTTTCGCTCTCCCTGCGCGCAGTTGATTGAATCCTGCTTCCCCTCACCTCACCAAGCTGCGTCTCAACTTGCGCCCGGCCTTACCGCACTTACTTTTCTAAGCCTACACCTGTTCAAAAGGTCAGTGACAGAACAATCTTGCTTGAAGCGGAACACTTCTACAAACGTGGAAGCTACAATTGTATAGTCATCGAGCAAGTTTCAGGATTATGAGTTAGCAGAGTCACTTTTTATATATGGATCCACAGATCATTAAATTATGCCTTAAGGGGTAAACAGGGGGACTGTAGTATACAGTCCCAAAGGGTCATCTCTCCTTCACAAGTCTCAATTAAAACTCCGTTTCCTACATAATTTTTTTGGCGGCGATAGACTCCAGAAATCCATTCAAAGTTCCAAAGTCATCGAAAATATACCCCTTGTACAGAAAAAAGATGGCCTTTTAATTTACGGCGATGCTGTATGAATCACGAAATTCATTCGAGACTTGCGCAAAAGTTCTAACGGGTGGAACTGACAAGCTGTTCTCTCAGCAGAAACATTTATCTCATAGTAATAAGTAACAAATAGGACCGATAAATCCTTTACCTGTTTTCTGCTGGGCAGTCCTGGTCTGTGCTCAGAAATTATACTTTTGGCCTGACGTTGTTTTAAGAGGGGGAGGGGATCAAACACTGTAGCTCTTTACGACTTTCCCGTAGAAACTTACCGTGGTGTTTTAATTTCCGATGATTTTGATAACCGCTTTGCCTCTGGTTATCGAACTCATTAAGCTTATTCATAAGGTCATAAGATGTGCACGATATTTCCGGGGAGGGGATTTATGCTAAAACCTAAAAGAAAAAAAACCCACCACCCCGTACTTTTATCTTTTGCTACCATATGAGATCTAAAGGTAATTGGGAGTTTTTAAGCAGTTTAACTGTGTTAGGTAACTTTCAAACATATTCTTGGTTTCTATGCACGAAGTTTAAGTAATTTCCATGCGTCGTTTTTCCCTTGTCAAATTTTGATAACTACTTTACGAACTAAATGAATAAAAAATACATTTAAACTTTTAAAATTAGTTAAAATTCGATCCCACTTGGCACATTCATTAGTAAGCCCACGTTCACCAATAAAGTCATTCAACAAGTACTGTGATCTAATTACTTTAGTATTTAAAAAATAGCCTCGACCACGTATAAAAAAAAAACGGCGTTAGATATGCCGAATAATTAACTAAAAAATTCCACCGTATTCCCCCAGCGATTATACTAATTCCAGAGTAGGAACAAGGAGAAGACTGAACAGAAATATCAGAGTTTGTGATTCTGCACTACTGCAACTTACAACATCTTGACTCGGATACTACTAAGAAATTCCCCAGTAACTAAGGAATGTCCTAACATGAAAATGACAGTCACGCGAATCTTTCAAAAACGTCCTGAATTCCCGATGCCGTAAACGACACCAGGGTTGGAAATGTGAAATAATGACATACACAAAAAACCACACAAAATCAAAATGTTTCATCTTTTAATAATATATATGTCTCTGTCCTCTGTTTGTGTGAACAGCATACCCAGAAAAAAATTGTCTAGTTTTCTTTACTAATTTCTTGTTTCCATCTTCTGTACAGATGCAAGTCCCTGTGATGTGTTGATCAATTATGGGACAATGTGAAGTTTTGGTAAGGCATTACAGTACAGAAATGCCACTAACTTGTTGCCTCTTCTGTACAAGGGTAAAGATAACACAAAAGTACAAACCACTAAGATCATGAAAATGTCATTAAGCACAGTATTTACCCTTCTCTGGGGTATCAAGGAACACTGAGAGAATACACACTAATTTTTTAAAGAACAAATAAACAATATGCTAGAATGTTGTAAAAGGGCTAAGAATCAAAATGTCATTGCTATGCAAAATAAGAGTGCAAAATAATGTGGTTCAAGTGAGCAGCAATGTGTAGACTATTCAAATACTAGTAATTCTTGAAACTGTAAATAATTTAGGAGACATTTAAAATTTTATGAGGTATAGAATAAGTTTTTAAACTAAAAATTTTAAAAATGCAATAAATGTTCACAGTTAAATGACCACTGATAACAATATAAAATCTACACGTAATTTCATCACTTCAGTAAAAAAATTATTTTTTTTTCTAGTTGCCATATTCACGACATGTATCAAAACTGTACAATGCATCTGTTCTTTGGAAGCTGTTATGACAATCTTTACATGCATTTCAACATATGTATTATTTTGATTAGAATTGCTGTGAACGTTTAAAAATTTGACGTGGAAAAATCATTTAATAAAAAGTTTCCATTATCAAGACTAAGGTTTTGCAAAGTTGAAATGAAAAGAAAAATCAATGAAAATATACAAAATATTTTTAATCTTACTTAACTATTCCCAATCCTAGAAAGTCAAAAGGAAATTTAGCTTAAGATTATGCAAATATTTTCTCTCTATAAAAAAAAAGCTTTACAGAGTGCATGAATATTGATCCACATACGGACAATGACTAAGTTACATATAACTGACAACCTACATTTGAAATAAAAATCATGAATAGTAAAGTGAAGAATGAGATGATAGAACATTTAAAATCACATTTCCCTTTTTTTTTAAATAAAAAGAATGAAAGGTTAGATTTAGGAGAAAAACTAAACTGTATAAAGAGATTGTGCTTATACATAAATATACACAAACACAAATATAAAAGTTGTTTATATGGATTCATTTGTAGCACTTAATATAATTTATATAGATGGAAATGAAAACATAAAGCAACGGAATAATCAACTTTTAGCAAATGAATTGAAATGTGTAACAGATTAATCAAATGACATTGGAAAAAAGGTCTGAGAACTTAATCACTACCAAACCAATCTAAAAAAAAAAGTATGAGTGGATTTTTCAAATCATAAGAACATTTTCTACATAAGATGGAAAACTGCATGAGAAAAGAAGAAATGTGCAGAGAACTAGGCTAGCATTTTTGTGAAACTGTACATATAATAGTCACCCAAAACAATAATTTGGGCCAGACAATACATCCCAGCTTGTCCTAAGAAATGGCAAATATCACATTCAAGAGAAAATGAATAGAGACTTATTAAAGGGTTAGCTCTTGGCATATCATGAATAAAATCTCTCGAAAATATTAAAATTTTCAAGCTCAAATTTTTCAAATATGGTAAAAAAACTTTATACAGGAAAAACATCAAGAAACATAACACTGCAGAGCAAGATAATAGGTCAAAGCAGCCAACTTGCATACATCTACAAATCTAAGCACTCTTGTAATTTGGCACACACAAAGTGAATTGTGCACTTGGGTACTGATGAACAATAGAATACAAATGATAATTACTTTTTTTTCTCATCTGAATGTACATTTGAGCTTATATTTTCATATATATACGGGAAAATCAACCTCCTTTTCAGGATGACATAGTCCATATTTTAAAGTGTAATACAATGTCTGTGCATTGAACTATTACAAGATTAGTCTACAAAAGTTTTGTGCCATGAAAAAGGCATCAAAATACACTAAATGCTGACCACTTTGACCAACAGTATGAGATACATAAATGGTGATGCTAAAAAACTATTAAGACACAAAACTGTGTGAAGATGACAAAGAAATAACATACATATCAATTTTTTTTTTTAAAATTAGGACCAACTCTCTTTACAAAGAACACGTAAGGCAGTTAGTTGTGTTACTAAATATCAATTTTTACATTCATAGGTTTTCCAACCTATCATACATATTTATGCACTTATATAATTTTATATATCAAGTCTTCTAAAGTTATTTTTTTAATATTAGAAACTAGAATATAGGTGTTGAAATGGACAGGCTCTAATGGGTAAAATATATTGCACATTATTCTGGTCTCTCTGTTTTAAATGCTCACACAGTTTATGTAGGTGATTTTGGTCAAATTAGAGTAAACATTTCCGACCCAGTTTTAGTGTTATTTGTGTTTAGAATACATTAAATTTTGCATAAGCACCCCTAAGTTACAACAAATATAGCATTTTATTACATAGCAGATAACTTACAATAATAGCAATTACAGTAAGAAAAAATTGGAGACACAGAAATACAATGATTATTTGTTAACACAAAGAAAGCACAGAAACACTTCTTACACAAAAAGAAAAGAGAATCTACAAAATAATCTGTATACCCAAAATATTCAATAACAAATCAAAATGAAAATTACTACTAATAAGAATCAAAGGAAAAAGACTACCACAACTAAAGTATACTAAACACACCAATCTGACATGCCAAGCTCTGTACAAGGGACGGTTATGAACACTGACACTCTGCAAAATATTAAGCCTTGGATCTTTCTTTTGTATGTTTATGTCCATTTTATACAGTAGTTTATTACAAAGTACACCTGAAGTCAGAAATTAATTCCTTGTGTTTCCAGTGAATAAAAATTGTCGTTGCTGAGCCAGAAGACCACAAGGGTCAGGGGTGACATGACAGATGGTAGTAGGACAGGGAAACGGATGCACGCTACAGGAGCAGGAAAAGACATGGCATGGCACGTATAAGTCACCAAGTAGGCAGTCTAGTTAAAAAAGATAAAACAAACAAAGAGATTGTTAAACATATAAACAAAAAGAGCTACATATGCAGCTGTCCCTTGTCTTTTCTTCCATAACAATCTGGCGAGTAACTTTTCTTTGTAACAGAGACTGACAATACAAAGATATCGGAGGCAGTTACACTGAGGAAATTAATACAATTTTTTAGTAAAGTTTTAGAAAAGCAACATGTAAGTAGTACTCAGCACAAACGTTATCTACATAGCCAGTTATTATTCACATATGTTAATTTTAAAGTCATGTAATAGACATAAATGTTAATTCTAAAATACTGAAATAAACAATGAACAAAGGACAAGGGTCAGCAATATAATAAATAATAGCAAGAAACACAAGGAAGATATTCTTTCAATCACTGAAAAACATATGAAATAAAGAAACAAGCTTACATGATGCCATAACAACCAGCGAATAGAAAATTTAGTAGCCACCACAATGAAACAATTTAAATATTAAAGAAAATAAAAGACACTCATAACCAAAGAGTATTTGAAAATGAACCATAACATTATTTGTCAATAAATTTTGTTGAACACATTAGTGGTTAATTTAAGACAGAGAGACTATTAATTTTTACATTTAGTACAGAATATATGTACATACATATGGCAAATCTGAAGAAAAATCACAACACATCAAATTAATGTTGCTATAGATAACTAAAACTGCTTTAAGGAAAACAGTGGTAAAAACTTATTGTTTAACTTTCACACGTATCAAATATGACAAAACAGTGATATAAATGACTAGAGTTCACAAGCTAGAAATGTTGGTCATCTTAACACTATCAGATAATAAAAACAAAGTGAATATTTTTATGTAGTATTTATTAAAAAAATTTTATTCAAAAGATTTTTCTTTTCAAAACTGAAAGCATAAATTAATACTATTTGGTAATAAGAGGATTATAGCCACTTCAAGTCAAATCCAATGAGTTTTATGAAATAATATATTATACTTTGAATGTGAAAATACCCAAGGAAAATAAAACTGGCTTAGCACAGTCATAGCACAGTTCAACATTCAGGAAATCTCCCTGTTTTTCAAGTGCAGTGGTAGTATGACAAAAGTTGACACATTGAAACACACACATGCATTAAACGAGTTTAAACAAGTCTCACCAAATAATATGAAGCATGAAAACTAAGTACAATACATCTCTTCATTTTTAGCATACTCAGCAGTTACAGACCTAAATTTTGTCTTCATATCTCCTTTTTAGCATGACACCACTGAAAAGTAGCTCCTCATATGAGGGCTTGTTTTATGCAATTTTACTTAGTTAAAGATTCCTGGCACACAATTTTAAAACAGTATAATAAAAACCTTTGCATGAAAATGTTTATTCAATGAAACACCCCTCACTTTACCTCTGCAAAGGTTTGAGATTAAAATATATGAATTTTAGCATACTCAATTGAGGACCTAAATTTTGTCTTCATATCTGTTCTTCAGCAAGACACCACTGAAAAGTAGCTCCTCACATGGTTTGTTTTATGCAATTTTTTTTAATTAAAGATTCCTGGTACACAATTTTAAAACAGTATAAAAATAAAACCATTTGCATGAAAGTGTTTATTTTAAATGAAAACATATGGTATAGAAAGAAATATTTTCTTGAATCAACTTAGTGGAAAAAATTATGCTTACATTGAATCATAACTATTAAGACATTAATTTTAATTGTACTTTCATAGTTAAAAAAATTCTGATGATCAATTTAATTTATAATTTCACTAAAATAAAATACTTTCCACTCCACAGAATTTTAGGGAAAGAAAAAGAGATGCAACATCTGTGTTTAGTTTTAGGAATACTTTAAAAAAGTTATAATGGTCATGATTGGTTGAGGTTAGTGTACCAAGTTTTGCATTAGCAATATCAAGAAGCATCAAAGTTATTAAACAAAATTCTTGTTTTAAGGAACTTTATTTTATATCATTAATCTCCAAAGAATTTTAAAATCAATTTAACTAATGAAAGATAACTATTAAAAGTTTAAAAAAAAATCAACATTAAAGTAAACTATCAAAACTACTGTCACACAGTAAAGAGGCAATAAAAAAGAAAATAGATTTTGAATCACAATATGAAACAAAACTTATAGATTTTAGATGTTTCATTTTATATATTCTAATATATTAGAATGTATAAAAGAATGACCAACAGAACAGTCAGAATTAATAGATAAATCATTTTACTCAAAGGGAAAGAAAATTTCATTTTAGACTGTTTACAAAAGATTCAATTATGATGGCTATAAATATTTAAAATTCTATACATAAAGCAAATAATGTTTCTGGGAACAAGAGATAATGAGGTTTTACTATGCTGTAAAATGAAGAATAGGTTATTGTCTTGGAAGACCAACACTCTTCTCCACACCCATCCTACTTCTTCCACATAGATCAAAACCCAATCACTCTATTCTCACTCTCAGATTTATATCTCACATTCATGTACATAAATTAGTGGACATTTTACAAGTCATAAATGTAGAATTCATTTATTCATTCAACAGAACGTTTTAGCATAAATTATATATGAAGATTTAAGTGGATAAACACTGATGTGAATATTAAATATAAGAGTTGTCATGATTCATTTTAAAAAAGTTCAGTGCTCATATACAGTTGTCTAACTTTTCATAGAAAACCACAATAACAAAAGACATTGAATAATAGATGAATCATTTCACTCGACTTGATACATAAAATTTCAGAATTTAGATCAAAGAGGATCATTTTGAAGTTTTAAAATCATTAATAAGTTGTTCAAAAGGGAGAATCATTGGTATGTTAGACTGTCCAATGTATATTCATAGACAATTTTACCATTATTTTTGATGTACAAATATGCACACATTTTAATGATATAGTTTGATATACCATGAATACTTCTACAACCTAAATCACATTCCTCTAAAGATGTAAAACTTAAACCTACAGATAAAGACTAGTATTTTTTATATTATATAATTTAATGCCTTGATAACAAAGCACTTGACATATCACAGAGTTAGAGGATCCTTATGAGCTCATATAATACACAAATAATATATATATACACACTGAAATGCAATTCACATACTGTATTTCAGGTAGCACTACGATAAATGAAATTATCTTGATTCTAAATGATGAAACTGGAAAAGTTAATTATGCATGGAAAGTCAAAAACAGAAAATCAAGAAAGATAATTAAACACACTTTAAGAAAGCAATTAGAAACATATTAAGAATAATCATACTTAAAAGACATTACCTGTTAAAAGAATCCAAGCCATTAGTGTGTGAGGACTGCCCCCAAAAGTAATAATAAACACACTTACCTTAACACAAAGTGAGCATCAGAATAATAATACAAAGTAATAAACAATCACCTGAAGTATTCTGAAGAACAAATTAACTATGGAACTACTTAAACAAAACAATAATAGATCATAATTCAATGCCAAGAAAAATTGTATTAGGATTAGAAATGAGAATACCACAAACACCTAAGTCACTTCCAGAAATCAGGACAATTAAAATAGGAAATACTGAAATAATTATGAATATGAAAACATGGTAAAGTGTTAATGATTATATAATCTCTGTACAAGCAAATATAAAGATATTTGAATACTGTATACATATATTGAAAAATACTTATATGTAATGTACATATTTATAACAAAGTAGAAATTTATATAAATTATACAAACCATCAGGTGTACATATAAAAATGTGTCCCAAATTAGTATGGTTTGTTGGCATCTTTCGAGCGTTTTAGCTGCACTTTCAGACGTTTCATACCGATCTGGAATCCGTTCATAGCTTGAATTGCTGTCTGTGCACTACTTGGATTATCATAGCTAACGAACCCTGAAAAGAGAATACATGTATTCTGAATGAGAATGTCAGAGCTCCCAGTTTTTAAAAATTGATGAATTTTAAACATTTGATTCAATGAAAGAGAAAAGATAAAAAATCTGACTCAACATACCAAAACACTTGCTAAGATTGGTCTGTTTATCAATGAAAACTTTGGCTGAAATAACATTGCCAAATGGCATAAAAGTTTGTGCTAAATCAGCATCATTAAATTCTTGTGGTAAGTGGTATATAAACAAATTAGCGCCTTCTGGACCTATAAAATAAATTGAAAGGTGAGATTAGGAAACAATGATGTGATTAACTGTTTATACAGCCTTTTTATTAAAAATACATAAATGTGATAAAGCAAAAATCAATAAAAGATAGTACTATCGGTCAAAATAAATAAAGTAAAAATCATCAAAATAACCTTCTATCTGTTTCCCGGCAGGACTTGGTGACTGAAGACCTATCTGGGCAAATGGGATAGCTAAAGAGAAAAAGACCAAAGAAAGTCAAATTAAAATGCAACAACACTTATAGTGCAATACAGGCAAAAGTTAACTGTATTTTTTAAAGTTGTTAAAATGAGGACTTACTTCTGAAAACATTTCAGTAAATATATGGGTTTAATGGTAATAAAGTTTCAAAACCAAAGACTTAAGGCACATCAGTTAACCTAACATATCACCTATTACCATGTTAATCTACAGAAAAATGTTCTCTGTAATTTTCTAGTTACAGATATATTTTTCAATGCTGTTTTCTGCATATGAAAAAATATCCTTAAATGCAATGCCAGTGTTTTTTAAAAACTTCTAGTATTCTGTTAAAAAAAAAATAAAGCACTAATACACATCAATAATTTAATACTGTGTTGCTATTTGCCAATGTGAGGCACTTGCCACTAAAGACATTCATGCACACACATTCTGCAAGAATCATTGGTTGTTTTCAATGGGGGGCACTGTATGGATGAACCAACACCAACCTCTGATGACACCTCAATTTTGACAGAGTAGCAGCCAGGGCCAACATCCGAGGGGATTGTACCTTTTCCCACTATCTCTGACCTCATAGAGGAACTTTCTGGTTTACAGATTTAATGTGCTCATATCCAGCCTAGACACGAAAGTATATGATGACATTCATCGGGATTCAAACCGAGCATCCTCAGTTCCAAGCCCAATACACTACCACTATGTGACCTTGGGAAAATTAAGTTTGGTTTTGGTTTGGAACACTATGGTAAATTTTTGCTACACGAAGGCTAATTAGACTGGGACCTACTGCTTAAAGTCGATTCCAAACAGCTACAAACGTCCAAACCAAGAGTGGGATTCGAACCAACAGACATTGGTACTGAATTCCAGCACCTTAGTCCTTTGGCCATAGTCTGCGAAAAAAAGAAGTACTGAAAGGTTAAAAAATTAAAAAACTATGGCCTTTTTGTTTAAACATAAACCTACATATGCAAAAAATTAGAAAAATACAGAAGAAATTTTTCTGCAACTTAATATTAGGATTGAAGATATGTGGTAACAACTGTGCACTGCTATAAGAATACCGTGTTTAAATCTGAGAAAGAAATACTCTGTCCAAAACTGAAAAAAATATGTTACCAAGGGGGAAAAGTATCTGATGACTACCGGCAAAAATTACTTAAAAGTCATTATAAACATGCTATTCACAGGTATGATAGTATAAAAGAGAAGAGAAAGAAAAAGGGAGAGAAATTCTGCACTTAAAACCAGTAGAAGAGCCATTCATAGGGATCACTATGGAGAAAGTAGTCTACAAATTAAGTAAAAACAACAAACCAGAATATGGCTGTATACTTGAATATGCTTGAGTTAAAGCATCTAGAGAAGCTCCATTTGCAGAGAGAGCAGTCTTACTTCCAATGCTAAATAAAAAAAAAAATTTTTTTTGTTCTGAATTAATTTAAAGACAAGATATGCAATATTACAACACTGTAAAGCTCACAGAAAAGAGAAAATTGGGTATATGAGAAAAAAATATATATGATGAAATATTATATGAATAATTGCTATAATAGTTTAGTTACAGTTCTCTATCCCAGAACTTATTTTTTGGGGGGAGTGAAACATTCCAAAAATTAAGGCTGCACACACTTTCACTCAAACTTTGTTTTAGCAGTAGGAACATGCAGGAAATCGTTAAAATATACCAAGATTAAGAGATAATTCATATACAATTAAAAAAATTATGTATTATGGTTAAAAAACAAATTTCCAGGCTTCTTACAGTAAGACCCCCCCCCCCAAATGTTTAGAAGTATCAAACATTTAGTCAAACAAATTTTTATTATGTAAAACTATGTCTTATTTTTTAAAAAGTAGAACATTTTCTGAATAAAAATTAAAATTAAATTAACCAGTCTCTAAGAACAATATTTTTTGGGAGTCTGTAGTTTTTTAAATTAATGAATTACCAAGAACATAACTTTCCAAAGTACTCAATGTATTCAATGGTATAAAGATAACTGTCATTTATACATTCTATGAAGGATTTAGATTACAGATACTAACTGATTTTGAAAATATGTTGTAAAAATGTCGCATTGATATAAGTTGTAAAATTGTTTTATTTTAGTTCACTAATTACATGAACTCAATAAATAATAAAACAAAAATTAAATGTATTAGTTTCCTAGATGACTTATACTTTAATAAGTGTTTTAAGTTTCCAAAGAAAAAGTTGTATGAGAAAAAATATTCTAAACAAGATGTTTAATGTTGAATGAATTTAATCATTTCCAATGTATCTCACTAAAATATACGTTATGAAAAACTTCCTTAAACCAATTACTTTTTATGCTATTCTAAGTTGAATATGTCAAGCTGGGTTGTTAAAAAATGTATTGTACAAAATTTAATGAAAATTATTTTACTTTCATTCCAATGCTTCAAAAACTATACCTATCTAAAACTAAATTTAAACCAGTCTAACTTTCTAATTAAACTTTTGTGACAACTGCGTATTCAGATGTAGTGTCATTATATTTAAATAACATATCAGAGAGAATCATACAGAACATAACAGGTAATTAAGATTAACATATACAGTACAGTAAGTTCTCGACTTACGTGGTAAATTCGTTCCAGAATATTTCGCGTATGTAGAAAGCATGTAAGTCGAAATGCACCAGGTAATGCTTTCGCTTGTATCAGCGTAAGACTAATCAGTATGTGTTTGTGTTGAAGATCTTCAATTCAAATCAGCAATAATTTCTCTGTTGTTTCTATTAAAACACCTCTTTTTTTAAAAATTATTGTCGATTGCATAGTAGGAGCAGATTTCTTCGCGTGTTGAATAGTCCAATCTTTATCCTTTATCACAGTGCTAATGGTTGACTCATTCATATCGTATACACACTCTATGTCTACAATCTTATTACCTTTTTCATGCCGCTTAATAATTTCAACTTTAGTTTCCACAGTAATTACACATCTCTTTTTACATCTGCTTATGGTCTGTTCCTTTTACGTTTTTCAGGCATGTTTATTATGAGTTTTATGCTGTAATTTGTATCCAAAACTAACTTTTGAGTACTACATACCAAATACACACATTCACTGTCAACTGACGCCACTACTGGCACCAAACACACATGCAGGGCTACAACTCATTCGTACCGGCAATGTTGATGAACTGTAAACATGTGAAATGACTGATGTCTATGAGATAAATAACAAAAAATTAAAAAATACAACTGCATAACTTGCAGACTTACTGTACTTCCAAAAGTAAGATTACCATAATACCATGGATATTAAGTCATGACTTTAAGAATGTAAAGATGAAAATTAAGATTAATACACAAGAAATATGGTTTACCTGTTAACTCCAGATAAATTCCCTATTGAAGAATTTGATAATCCTAATGCCATGCTAGTAACTGGACTTAGAGAACTGATCCCACTTAAAGAGGAGCTTGTACTGGAATTGTTTCCTGAAATAAACATTTGCAGTTATTGAAACAATCATACTCAAAATACACAACTCTTTTTGCAATACAAAATTATCTTCATATCATGTAACATGTTACAATTTATTTTTCTAAAAATGTGAAAGTTATCTAAGAGCTTATTAATAGTAATGTCAACAAATTCGAGGAATAGAGAATCTGAAAATGATACATGTACTTAAAGTAAAGTACAAAAATTACTGTCATACACCTAGATTTACAGATCCCCTGCTCAAAGAAATTCTACTGGGAAATAGAACTGTTGTTTACATGAATGGCTCCTCTGATAGATACTTTAACCTGGGAGGTACTGCCGTTCTCTTTATTCCCCCAAATGGTGAAAAACTTTGCACAACATTCACACTGGTTCAACTGCATCAAATTTCACCAGTGAATTAATTACAATTATGGAAGCACTTTTTCCTAATTTGTCCAATCCTGCCATTTGCTCACCTGAAGGGCTCGTTATCTTGTCTGACTCAAGATAAGCCTTTGAAGCTATAAGAAATGGAGAAACCACCTCAACCCACAAGTTTTTTTTCTTTGACAACATCATTGTAAGGGAAAGTCCTGTACCCTTCAATGTATCCCTGCACATGTCAATATTGAAGGAAATGAGTGTGCTGACTCACTGGCCAAGGAAGAGCAGAACTTGGCCTAGACCTCTTTCTCTATCACACTAGCAGATGTTAATGCAGTGACCAGGTGCAGATTAACAAACCAGCCCCTAAAGAAATCACTAATTTCAGACCTTAACTGTCCCAGAACAATTGCTTCTACAATAGCTAGACTAAGAACGAATCACCTTTAAAGGTATGAAAATATCCTTTATCAACTCTAGAAATTGTCCAGAAACCTAGCTTTCTAAAGAACATATCTTTGCCTAGCCATTGTGGTGCCCTTCTCAAACTCGTTTTGTCACCACAAGAACTTCTACATCCCACAGGTACCTAATCTGGCAGCTGCTATTATCCAGGCATTTGGTTCTATCTAGACTCTTTCTTCTGCACTAATCGTACACACAGCAACAACAACCACAACATGATACATAAAATGATTAAAATTGAATTGCATTTTAAAAGAAATGTAAAATTACACAAAATGTTCAAGCAAGCATGCCAAAGAGAACAAGAAACTGTCATAATTTTAATGTTTCAAATAATATAAATTCTATCTGCAGAGCTCATGCTGAAGTGAAAGCAGCCTTCAAGAAGTTTTTGATATAAATGCTTTTAGACAGCTTTTGAAATTAATATGATGCTTTCAGAGCATCATATTAATTTCAAATAAGTGATATTGATGCTCACAAAGTCCCATAAAAATAAGATAAACAACTATAGCTAATTATGATTATAATTAGTAATAAAACTACTATTAACACAATAAAGTACTAAGAAATTATTGAACTCAGAAAAACCCATATAAAACAGCTCTAAGTACATTAAAAAAAAGGGAACATTTCCTCAGGGATAATAAATTTATTGCTACTACTATTAATAGAGATATACTTAGAAAATACAAACCAGCAGTAGATAAACTAAGACCAGAGGAATTTGTGGAGTTTCCCGCAGCAGCTAATGCAGCTAGATTCTGCATAACAACTGGGTTTATACCTGGAGTTTGAAATAAAAGATAGAAAATTACATATTTACACACACACACACAAAAAAAACTGGACTTCATTTTTAATTGAATACATGAATTGAAGGTTAAATTGAATATTTACTCTAAAAAACATCAGATGACCAGATATGATTAATTTTAGCTACAATATTTCTCTCTTTCAGCTTTAGATTTTTGTAGCTCCATTTTTCTAGTTAATGAAATTTTCTAGTTAATGAATTTTCTCTGTTAATGAAATTTTTCAAACAGGATTCTTCATTGGAAAACTTCTAGGCCTACTCATGATTTAGGGCTAAAAAGTGAATTTTCCAAGTAGATGATACTTACAGAAAGGAATTTGAAGGAGAGGGATGGTACATGTGCAAAAAATAGAGGTAGCTAGGATCTAGTCTTCCTAGAAGAGTACGTCAGAGGAATTAAGTCTAGCAGATTGAGTGATGAGAATAGCTGTTATTCAACCTTAACGGGAAATCAAACACTTCCAGGGTGTCAACATTATGTTACGAGAAAATTCTACTCATCTCATTGTCATATCAATGGTAAGTCATACTTTTAACTGTTAGGTACTGATGAGTGAATAGGTGTATGAAATAGGATAGCATATCAATAGCCTATACATTTCGAATCAAGATTGATGGTGTTGGCTAACAATCACAGATAGTTAACATGGGTTGTTGATGTAAATATAACTTATCTTTCTAAAGGGGTTCAGTATATACAAACTCAACCTCAGCTCCAAATTGCTAAATATATAGCATAAATTGCCATCAAACTATGTGCACAAGATAAATATGAAATAGAGGTTTTTAGTTTAAATTTGGTTTCATCCCTACAAATTTGTATACTTTTAGGCAAATATTTAAAACATTTTTACTGCAAATGTTTAACTTAAAAATTATTAAAAAATAGCTATCTTCATTTACAGAAATTAAAACTGTCAGTTTGCTTTCAAAATGTCACTAATGATAAATAGTTCCATGCTTATCATAGAATAAAACAGTTTCTCTTAATTATTATGTTCGCTCATTTAGATTACTTACAGAATTATACATAATTATGCAACAGCTAAGATCCATCATATATTCAACAGTTAATTTCACCAGAGTTTTAAAACAAGGACCAAGGATATTAAGGAATAGACACCCACAAAATAAATTAATGAGATCATAGGTTTTCAGAGCTATTATTCATAGAAATATGATATAACTTTAAAATATAAAGATGTTACAATATATGATAACTAAAGCTACAAAAACGATTGTATTCAAAGTTTAAAATATTTCGCATAAGAAACTTCTCATTAAGACTCTTTAGTTGGAAAACAAACTGATTTCAGATGCACAATACAGTAGACTCCTGTATAACAATGTTATGCATTGTGTGATATTGCATTATAGGAAATAGAGTTGTATGAAAAAAAATTTTGTATAACGTGAATGATGTCAAGGTATAAAAATTTACATACAGAATATGTAATTAAATTGGCAAAGCAATTCAAAACTACTTTGTCAAAATAATTAAAAAAAACTGTGGGCATGAAAATAAATATATGTACAGTGTTTAAAAGGGAAATTCCCACATTTTACTCTATAGCACATTATATGGAAATTGCATTAAACAGGAGTCTACAGTAATAAAGTAAAATTCTTGAAAAAAAAAATTAAAATAACTCTAATGATAGAAAAAAGTATATAATAATGCAAGAATTTTTATTTTATTATTTCTAAAATAATATTTCTTTCCAGATGCACAAAACATTTTATATATCATTACACTTCAAATATTTAGAACACAAATTAGTAAGGTGACAAAATAATAAAAACTTAACACATTGAAAGCTCAAACATAGAATAAAAATAAAACTAAAAATATTCTAATGAAAATAAAATAAACCAATACAAATGGTACCGAAAAAGATTTAAGGAGGATCAAATAACACATACCAGAAGTATTGGCTAAACCTGCTAATGCAGCTATACTCTGTAAATTAGCAGAATTAAGTTCTATAAAAAGTGAAACAAGCAATTAGGATCAGTGGTAAGCTTTACATACAGGATTAATAAGATGAATAAATAAAAGAAACTTTAAAAAAAAAAAAAAAGCAAAAATTTGTACCTGAAGCACTATTGCTGGTACTAGACAAACCAATGTTAGGACTTACTCCTTGGCCAGTAAGGCTTTGAAGATTTAATGAATTCAGACCTAAAGTTTGAAAAAGTAAAAGAAATTAAAAAAAAGAAAAAGCATAATTTAGTGCATAACATAATAAAATAACATGAATTCAAATTCATTACTCTGTAATGAATTTTACCTAATTAATTCATAAAGTTCATCCTTACTTTCAATTAAGTAGGGTATGTTAAAGTAAAAAATTGTCAAAATTGGTATTACAGTAACACATGTTTGGCCAAAAGTGAATAGAATAAATGCCAATTACTTTTAAAAGAAATAAAACAAAGTTCTAGATAGGCAAGGACTATCGGAAGCAAATATTTAAAGATAAAACAAATCTGCATTTTGCTATCCAATCATACTTGCATGTTAGTTCTTTGTAATTACTAGTAACAGGCATGCACAGTTTATTCCCATAAAACTCACATTTTCCAGAGACATTACAATTTATTATGGGCTTAATTTATACTTCTAGTCCCAAGCATTTCTAGATAATAGTACATTAAAAAGGTTATAATTAAAGAACACATGAAGCTCCAGCCAAACATTCAACTTCAGAGGTTTGAACAAAGTCCATGACATTTTCAAATTTAAGTGCGGTATGGTAGAAAAATGCCTTACCATTTACCAACAAAATTGAATTCAACAAAGAAATAGTACTGTTAGGTCAGTTACTAAATTATGATTCTGAGAAAAGTCTCTAAAAAAATCTCCTAAGATAATTATTTAAGCATCATCTTTCTGCAATTCACTTAATATTTATAACTTCTGTTTCCTTTTTTGGGTATACTTAAACTAACAAATGCATATACTGTTAAAGTACTAAAGCACTAACATTAAAGTACAAATTGCAGTAAAGAAAAACTGCCACAAAAGATGAGAACTATATAAGTTCAATAAATGCATCTCTTTTCACATATACATTAAAAAGAGATGAACAAAATACTAAACTATTTGAAGTGCACATATCCTATAGGTTTGATGCAATGTGAAAATGCTTTCATAGATATAGAATAGAGCTCAATTTAAAATTAGTCCACAAAACACAACAGGAAGGTTTACACACATGTTAAAATTTACTTAGATGTCACACAAAGCAATATCTATTTTTTTAAAAATATTGTTGTAACCTTTAGGAAAAACTGCTTTAAAGTGTACATATTGTGTACAAAGCATAGTTGGCTAGGATTAGTTAGAACAGACCATATAGAAGTTATACAATTTTTCTTGCTCAATGATTGTTTTAAATATAAAACAGAGACCCCAGAACCCTTCACATATCTCTATGGTATTATATGTCTCATGAAAATAATGATTATTACCCATGGTTGTCCATTGTTAAGAAATACCCTCTTTCAAAAAATATATGCTATTTCTAAAAAAATTGGCCCTGTAGCATGATGAATTTCAATTTTTTTAAAGCTGGAATGTAGCATTTAAAGCTCAAGTACAAACTGAAGTACTTTCAAAGCAAGATTCACTCTTCATTACATTTATAAAATACTCTATATTCAATATTCTTGTTCATATGCAAACATGCAAAAAAGAGACATTTAATCAGAAATTTTAAAAAGCTTTAAATATGTATTATTAATGAACAGTTCCTGTATAAAATTTATCCTTAATTAGGATTAGAAATTTCTTACTCTGAGTATAAAATCATAGGGGTTCATAACTCATGTGATGGACTTCCCCAAACCAAATAAAACAGTTTCATAATATATACTTATATTCTACATTTAATTATTTACTTTCTTAAGACAAAGAATTTCACTATGAGAAAAAAGAGAAATTTGTAATAGTATACATAATGCATTGACAGAAATGCTCAAACTTTTTATCTGAAAAGTTTTAAAACTTTTCCTCTTTTTGTTTTGTTGACGGGATCAAGGGATTTTGGGTTATATAAATGCATAAGTAAATTAGTTTACATGAGAATAATTTAAAAATTTAGTTATGAAGTCAAAAAGTCCAAACATATTTAGCCTTAAGTAGTCTTGTAAAATAGTTAATTTTCAAATGGACCCAAAACACTTATTCAATTGATTACTGTCAACGTGAATTTGTGAAATTAAGAGCAGCCTCCATTTGTTACTGGGCAAAATATTTTCAAGTTTCGGCTAGGTATTTAATTGGAAAAAAGAAAAGACTATTTTTCATATTTTCAGCAAAAAAGTTTCAAAAGAACTGTCAGTTAAAATGAAAAGTTAACTTGCTTTTAATAAATTCAAGTGCTATTGATAATTTTGCGAAAAATATATTGAAGTATTGATTTGTTTACCTATAAAAGATATAATTTTAAGTTTATATTTACTAATTTTAAATTTCATATTCAGAATTCATTAATTACTTTTCAGTTCAGTTACAAGAAAAAATACATATATATATATTTTCTTATTTTACACCAAAAACATTTACTTACTTCTTACAGTCCAGAATAAAATCGCCAAAAGATGAGTTTGAACCAGAGTAAAAATTCATGCAAAACCAAAAGAGTAAATACTATCCAGTACTTAAACATTATCACTAAATACATAAACACAAATTACAGAAAATTCTCACCTTTTTGGATGGTATATTCTATGCTCCCACACAATAGAAATATTTATACAAATGTACCTTAAAATAGTGGTCTTAAACTGCTACACATGGGCAAAATGTAGTTGAATTTTAATTTAATGCATTGACAATTTATTTATTGCATCGTTAATTTTCAACATACAGATGTAATTTAAGCTACCAAAAATTTTGCTTTTTAACTCTCAACAGAATGTCGACTCACACACTGAGTCAGTCAGAAAATTAACTTGGAACACATTTGCCTCATAATATGGATTAGCAGCGATTTCCTCACTGTACAGACTATCAACTTATACCACAGACACTAAAATTTAATATTTTATTACTAAATTCTGATGTCAAAGATAAAATACAAGTCTGACTAGGATATATTATGACAGTAACATACTGACCTATGTACATTTCTAGTTTACATATGTTAGAGTCACATAAAACTATTATGGAACTTACAGTTTAGCTGGATACAAAGACGTAGATGTGTTACTTTAAATTTCTATTATAACTAAAAAGTAAATAATTCAACAGAGAAAGATATTTACTAAATTGTCTGTTTTCAGTATGAGAATTTGTTGCAACTACACAATCTTTTATTGAAAAGTTAAAACACTGTTAGTTAACAGGAAAAATAAAAGAACCTGAATAATCATTTTATATGCCAATGGTTTAAAATATTTCAACACTAGGGTAGTTTTTCTGATAATTTGTTCGGCAGTCTATGCCTTCTTTATGCGTATTATTTTGTGTTGAATTATTTACATTATTTGAGTTTAAATTTATATGTAATACGAACAGTGATTTTTAGATTTATTTTCTTCTATATTTAGCATTACTATTTCAACATTCAGTCAGATCAGATTTTTGAGTATATCAGAATCACAAATTTTGATCCAGAGAGACATCAGAAAAAGCAATTTTTAGCTGAATGAAATCACAGATTAGTTATAAACAAGAAATAATTTAATTAAACCAGAAAGATATACATTTTGATACTTTACTTCCTTTTAATTGAGAATGTTCAAAATACTCACCCTATATAAGAATGTATAAGAGTAAGATTCATACCAGAATAAATTGAGAGCATCACTTACTATATTGGGTGTTACAAGAAAATATTTTCCTTTAGTGTTTTGATTAAAATAGGAAGAAAACAAAGTGTTATATGATGTTCTCAAAACCGTTAGTTAACAGGAAAAATAAAAGAATCTGAATAATCATTTTATATGCCTATGGTTTGAAGTACCTCTCAGTGCTACAAATTTAGTCTTTCTAAATTGCAAATGTAGGAATATTATACAATAAATATACAGTCGATTCTGGTTAATCGGACCACATCGTGGCATGATCATTTTGGTCCTAATAACCAACTGGTCCAATTAAATGAACATGCCTTATGTTACAAGATGGGATTCGGTCTGAATAAACGGCTAGTCTGATTAACTGGAATTGACTGTATAGTTATTTGATTACAACTTAAAATGAATTATATACATTTCTAATCTGTGAGATACATTTTAGGAAACATTTATTACTAAAAAGGATTTTAAGTATTCCCTAAAGCTAGTAAAACACTAAAAAATTAAATTTGCCGTAAAATCTTTTTGTTTTGGGATAAAGTATTTTATCAATAAGGAATATTAGCTAGGAAGTCTGCACAATATGAGGAGTAGGTAAGGATTTATAATGTTAAAATATGTGACCTTCATTTGGTAGATTTTTTTAAGAATGCAAACATGTAATCATATCAGATAAGTGAAATATTTACAAAACTATATTGCCTAATTATCGATATTCTCTCAACAAGGACATTATATATACTATACATTCATAGTGAAATTTTGCCAAAGAAAAAATATAGCAAATTTTTATAAAGCTTCAGTTTTAGACCACTAAATTTAAACACATCAATTTTCATGCCAAAAGCTATGCAGCATTTTAAAAGGTGCTTTTATTAATAAAGGATGGGTTAAGGAAGAGAAGTCAGTGCAGTATTTTATACATATATATATTAATAAATGTATTAAATCAAAGCCTTTATAAAATAAACATATTATTACCATTAAGTTAAAAATGTCAAAATAATTATAATACTTAAAATATAATTAAAGCAATAGCACTTAGACATACATCTATACACTATTAAAAAAAAAGTTTATAATACACTGCAGTTTTGCTGGCCATTTTATTATGGACACCATACAGGCAGACAAGCATTACCCCCTATGAAGGGACGAAACAAATGGAGGCATTTTAGTGGTGCAACACTGGGATTCGATCCAAGCATCCTCAGTACTGAAAGCCAGCATGCTGTACCACAAGGCTGCCACAGGCCATACTTAAAATACTAGCAATTACAGATATCTTTGTCCCAAATATAAATCTTTTAGCACATACATTTCAAGAAATGATTTTTTTTTTAGTTTAAGATAATATTCTGAAACTATAACAAACTTATAAATTAATCAAAGCCACAAGACTTTACTTACTGAATATTCAAAAGTATATAAAATATAAAATCTAACAAAAAACTTTACAAAATTAGATGATTTTAAGGGGAAGAAAGAATTCACATATGGCTATACAGGAAAGTGATCTACAAATGAAAAGGATGGTACTTTTTTCCTTCAATGAATTTAATTTATTTCTATGTAAAATAAGTACAAAAGTAAGAAAAGCTGTAAGCTACAGAGTAAAAATGAATTGAAGAATTTTTGGTAATACTGAAGCATATTTTGCTTGTTTAGAATCAAATAAGAATAAAATGTACACCAGAAATTTCCTCAAAGCTTTCTGTTTTGAGTTTAGTCAGTTGGACTAATTAATACTGGTTTCTGCATTGAATGTGCCACGATATCTCTCTTTAAATAGACAAATGAAAACATGTAAAAATAAAATCGCACTATGAAGTAATTTTTGACACTATGTGTATAAACAGAAAAAGGTACACACTACTCAGATTAGTATTTCTATTTGCGGGAAAAATCCATGTCTTAAATTCTTCATGATTTTCCTACCAAATAAAATGTGCCATATTTCTCAGGAACTTCTCCATTGAAGTTATTCTTCTAGGGGGCTAAATTAAGCTGTTACATTTTCACATTTTTTTAGTTATTACTGCAATATATTCAGCCAAAATTTTTTGTTTTTCACTTTAGAATTAAACTGATCATTATCACTCATTTAGTATAACTAGAAAGAAAAAACTACCTATTCTACAACTGAAAAGCAACACTTTGAGAGCATATCTTCTAGCAAATTCTTCGAAAGTATATTTGTGCTTTAAATCAGCCAACTGAAATTGAATTTTGTTATCAAGTTTAAAAATTCTTGCTCTCAGTTACAAAAAGCAAGCCACCTGTAGACAGGTAAGGAACACTGAACCCATTTCTATCCAATGAAGTTCTTTCAGGGAAAAACATTATTTTATAATCTACAGCTTATGTCTTTTCAATCCCGCATAAATATATAAAATGCTGTCTACAGATAATTTAAAAACACAAATTAATATACCCAACGTAACAGTATTTCTAGGGATCTGTTATATTCTACTGTAGAAGGAAGAATCATGTGTTTATGTATGTTAGGTATAACTTATTCCCCCTGAAGAAAAATTGCAAAATAAATACCTGTGCTGCTTGTATTCACAGATGCTTGGGCAGCAGCTATAGCTGCTAACTGCTGCTGTAAGTTTATGGAACTAAGACCTGAAAAAAATTTACTTAGATGTCAAAATCTACATTATGAGATCCAAAATAAAATTTAATGAAATAACCCAGAGAAAAAAATTTTAAATTTCAGTGAAAGAAAATATTGGTTAGACTTGTATAGAAATGGGGAAGAGCAGGAGGTAATTAAAAATCATATGTATAATCATAATTTTTAAACTAAAGGCTTCTAACAAGTCTTATACAACAGGCTATTATGAACAACTTAATGTTGTACAACTACTCTGAGAAACACTTCACAGAGTACTGGCAATCAAAATATGTACAGAATAAAAATTTTTTATATCCTTCACATTAAGTAAAATTCTTAATATAATCATGGAATATAAATGCTTTAAATGTGTTTTTGATTTACTTCAACAATAGTCAATGCAAAATGTATAGGATCAGCTAATGAAAAACTTTAACTACCCTTAGCAAGAATACAGCTATATGAGAAGAACTGTTAAAGTCAGTTGAAATTACTGAAATATCGGAGACTAGTAACATTTATAATAAGCTATACATATATATATTTAATGCAATAAACAAATTTTAAACAATTTGTGTTTATGCCGAATATGTAAGTTCATGATAATGAGTACAGGTAAGTACAAACAAGAATAATACGGATGCCAAGCATAAGAGTATCTGCATTTAATATATTTATGTATGTTATATATGTTATTTATGTATGTTATATTATATATGTTATATATGTTAATGTAAGAATATTAACATTTTATTAGTAGTAGTAGTACATGTACAAATAAACTATTATCTTAAATATTTTTTCCTTTAAAATAATATTTAAAACATTAGGCAGTCATTTCTTCAACATGTTTAACCCTTCGGTGTGAACATCATTCTTTTCCCGCTTATTAGGAACATCTACCTGGAAGGCAGATATAGATGGAATATCTCTTTCCCAGGTATTCCTAACTAGAAATTCAAAGGGTATTTGTGATTTATTATATTTCATGGTATTCACAATCGTCAAACCATTTCTTGTTAATTCTTGACCAACTTCTATTAAACAGAATCAATTATCAAAGGTTATATTATGGTTCATTTTGTAGAGGCATTTAGTTAGTTGAACGAGTGATTGGGTTGGGATTTTTAATTTTTCCTCAGATTAATCTAATTTGTACCTAAATCATAGATAGCTGGCATCACGAATCACCCTTTCACACTGAAGACAAGATGTTGACTGAACCATACATAGACACAGTACCCAAGGTTGAAGGGCCCAGTGTTGAATAAAGAAACCATAGTTCCCACCGAAGGATTAACCTTTTACACGCCAATGTTCCCGAAAGGGAACATCAACTTCAAAATTCTGTGAAAAATACAATTTTATTCATATTGCTCTATGAAAATTATTACTTAGGACAAAAGTATGGATTAATTTTTTAGCAACAAGGTTGCGTTAATAAAATAGTGTCTAGGGGGAAAAATCATAATTTTGGCTTTTTCTAACATTTCGTCGAACAAAATTAAAAAATTCATATAAAATTCAAAATTCAACAAATGATTTTCAAATTAAGCGGGAGTAATTAAAAATGATCATTTTGTTGGTAGAACATAAGATATAACAAAAGAGATTAAATTTTGTTGTTACTATTAGATAAAAAATTTTCATGTTCCTGAAAGGGAACATTGACATGTAAAGATTAGTTTTTCAACATAATAAAGTTCTTTTGATTACAGTGCATAGAAATATTGATAAAATTTTTTTGAATATGAGATCTTTTAGTACATGTTGACAAAAGATGTTTATGACTGTGATCTACTTTCAATACTCTTGTCCCCCCCCCCCTCACATGTTCTCCGTGGGTCTGAAGTGGATTACTTATAGCTGCTGCTGAAAAGGTGTGTTTGTTGATAGTTAGACATAGTTTATGACTCTATTGGAGGGGCACATAATATGTTAGGAAAACACGTAATAATGAGCTCTCATTATTTTCCTTTACTCTGCAGTTTTCTTCAGTTGAGAGAGGATACATCACTTTCATTCTAGATTGAGTATAGATGAATCTATGGTGTCCTTTTATGGCCATCATTTGGCTAAATTGTTTATACGGAGTAAACCAATACAGTTTGGTTATAAAATATGGATGTTGTGTTCCAGCAGTGGCTATCATATGCTATGAGAATCTATGGTAAAAAAAGTTCAGAAATAGAAAACTCTCGTCATGGATCTAGAGTTGTGTAGGAGCTTCTATCCAGTGTTGAAAATCCAGAGATGCATGAAATTTTCTTTGATAACTTTTTCTCATCACATAAGCTGTTTACTGAGATGTCTAAAAAGGATTTCAAAGCAACTGGCACAATTAGGGAATTTTGGACAGGAAGATGCTTTCAGTCACCAAATAAAGCCTCAAAATGGCAAAGAAGAAATTCTGAGTACTGAAGTGATGATGAAGTTTACATTTGTCGCTGGAAAGATGGTGCTGAAGTAACTATAGTATCCAATTATTCGACACATGAGCCTATCAGTAAAACTAAGCGATTTTGTCTTGCACATGAAAAGAGAACTGACCTTTCTTAGCCACATCTAATAAAAATGCATAATGAGGGAATGGGAGGTGTCGATTTACCAAAGACTTCTTTGATCATATCGACCTATGTTTGGAAAAAAATGGTAATGGAATCTATTTAGCAATGCGCTAAACATGGCTGTCACTGCTGGATGGATTTTGCATTTAGATTTGCACAAAGGTACAACAGCAGAACTATCACATCTCCAAATTCCGGAGAGAAGTAACTTTGTGTTTGCTTCACAGGAAACTGAAAATCCACTCTGTTCTTGGACCTCATGCACATTACTATGAATCTTTGAGACAATCAGATGCACATTATCTTGTGTCATCAACACAAGGACGTTGTGTTGTATGCCAAAAGAATACTAGAAAAAATTTTTTGAGTGTCAGAAAAGACTGCATGAGAAATGCTTTCTTACCTACCATGGACATTAGAAAAAAACGTAAAATATAAAAGCTAAGAACGATAATTAATTTTTGTTTTCTTTTTCTTGTTTTAAAGAATTTTGGAATGTTTTTTCTTCCTCCTTGTATTTTTTAGATTTTCATTCATATGACTAGACTATTGTGCTGTGAATTTTAATACAGAGATTATTTATTACTTCCTTTTTTCTAATGATGTTTTAATTGTTTGATTAACATGCTAATAAATAATTGTAAAATTGTTTAAATATAATAATTCCTGCCCACCAACTATATGATTAATTTTTTTAATTTAGTGGGAAAACTTTCTTTTGAACACTTTGTTGCACCTGTTGACAAGTTTAGCTGGCGTAACTCTTGAGCGCCACCACAGCTTGATGGGCACACCCCAACTATTTTTCTGCCTAACCTGTGTTATTTCTGAATAACATTTAGAAATTTACTTAAACTACTAAAAATTGGGCTCAGAAATTTCAATTTAAAGTTCGTTTTATAAAAACATTTGAAAAAACTATGTGTTTCCCTGTCAATATTCCCATCGGGAACATGTAAATCATATACAAAAATTTTATTTTGAAAAAAAAAAAATACTCACTTCAATTCTTATGCGTGAGTTTTAATGCGATTTTTATCAATAAATAATTTGGGTTACCTTTCAATCACAGTGCGGTGTGTAAAAGGTTAATACTCAAATAACTTATGAAATTTACTCTTTTGGTATTGTCTCTCTCATCAGTTTTATATAAAAGCAAATGATCAACTTACTAATTTGAGTCACTTCTCCTTTTGGATGAATTATTTTTATAAAAGAGTGGTCATTAAATAAAATTTGTTTCATATAAAATAGACATATGTATTATCATAACTTACCGCTAGAAACCTGAGGAAGATTACCAAATGCACCAAAACCTAACTGGGAGGCAGCCTGGAAATATTTAACAGCAAGTTAAAAATGGTAAATAAGTCGTAAAAATTCCATAGAATAGGAATTTGAGATTGAGGTAAGTTCAGTGGATAAAAAAGTAAAAAGTTTACAAGGTAAAAGTATGGCAAAAATCCATTTCTTTTGCATGGTAATTAATTAGAATTCGCAAACTTAAATCTAATATATATAATCCTGTATTTATAAACCTAAATGTCTAAGTGAATACTCTAAAAATTTTTTTTTTCATACATAAAAAAAGAACAAGTAGAAGAAACCTATGAAACTTGATAACATTTCAAATATTTTTCAGGTTGTCACCTGCTATAAAAGCAAAATTATATTTAGTTTATGTGTGTGTGTATATATATACAGTGATTTCCGCTTATAAGAATCACGTTTGTTATTACTGTTTTTGATTCTTATAACCGAAATTTAGGTTTTTGGACAGGAACACACACACACCTATATATACATATATTAGATAATTTACCATAAAGTACTCTTTAATTTACATTAACTATCTTTTATAAAAATTTTTTTTTATAGTTTTAAAAATAAAACTTAATTTTTAGACCTATAAGTAGATACACATGATTATAGTAAGAGAAGAAAAAAAATACAATATTTGTTACAAGTTACAACATACCTGCTTAACAGTTTTAACATTTCAACTACAGGAAGGGAGCAAGAAAAAGTTTTCTACGGTAGTTTGACGTAATGAAGTTTTCAGAAGGCTGTTTATACCTCTTTCAATACTTATAGTCCCAGACGAAGATTTTCTCGGACGGGTAAAGTTGCCCCCGGGTCAAGCTAATAGGACAGTGTTGTGGTAAAGCGTTTAAGGGGAAACTATTATGTTATGTCTAATAAAGAAAGGGGTGCATTTTATGACTATATTCCATCCCATCTTATCAATCTTTCTTAAAAAAAAAAGAAAGAACTTCGTGCCTTTTGAGGGTTTAAGTGGCTTTTTTAGAAAAAATGAAAGGAAAGCGAAGAGTGTAAAGTGATTCTTAAAACCGGTGGATTGATTCTTTAAAGTGAAAATTTTAACATGGAAATAATTCATTTGTTTTTGTTTTCGCGATATTGATTCTTATAACCAGTGATCACTATAAGCGGTGGTTACTGTATATATATATATATATGGTCCAGTTATGATAAATCTGTTTATCCTTCAACCCTACAAGAGGTAAAAATAAGAGTTAGCCATCAGGCAAAAACAAAGGTTGGAGTTTATTCCCCCTTCCTTCTTTTTTTTTTTTGATTGGTATGAAAGATGACTGTAAAGTGTAAAACACATGCATAACTGCAATGTGGGATCAAAAGTCTATTAGGCTATGTATTACTTCTCATAAGATTAAACTACTATAAAACAAGTACATCTTTACCAATTATCTAGAGGGATAACCCTTAAGTTAAATGAAAGCTAGCAAAATCAAACTGATGATTATTTATGACACACTGTCCCTGAAAGTTTATAATTGTATGCTATACTAAAAATATTTTACTGCATGAGAAATAGCCTGAGTCTTATCCAAAATTCAGGCATGGAAATACAAACAGTAGAAAAAAAATAAAAAGAATATTTTAAAGTTAAATGTAGAATAAAATTTTTATAGCTCTTTCCACACTCCAAGGGATGGATACTTTAAAGTAGTCAACATGAGCATATTTTGTAAAACAGATTTACTTTAGAATGTTTAAATGTTTTTATGTATACTCACTGATTTACTTTTTAAAATGAAGATTTTAATCTCTCATTCTATTGAATCTTAGAGCTAATTTAATATAAAATAATGAATGCTTATTGAAACAATATTACCAAAGAACAGCCTAATAAATAAGAAAAAAAATCCAAAGACCTCTATTACATATTAAAATGTAAAAAAATAAAATAAATAAATAAAAAAAAAATTGTTTACTTATTGTTAATTTCTACAAGTTAGCATGTAAATAATTCACTCAAAGCTTAGTTAATTTTAATGAAACAAACAGGTTAATATAAAAAGTTTATAATACAGTTTGAATACGAACAGAATTGTTTGAACTATACTCTTTTTCTACTTAATATCAAAGCATATGTACCAAATATACAAATCAAATGATTATATACAGGGGTAAGACCATAAATAATACTAATCAGACTTAGTACAGGAAATTCAAATTATAACTGACATGCAAAGGTTTTCTAGGTATGCATCAGGATCACTGAAACAAATGCTTGAGGAAAGGAAGTCAAAAGATTCCTTTTCAATAACGAGAAGAAATTAATCAACTAAGAATATTGCTTAGATTCTCAGGGAAGGTAATGAAATGGACTCAGTTTGATTGAATGTTTAATATCTTTCCCTCTACACGGATATTACACAAAAGAAATGCAATTTTCATATATTAAAATACTGGGTTTCATGTTAAACCCAGTATAACATTTAATAATATGTGAAATAATTTGATTTAATAAGAGGATCAGTAAGCAAACTCTTTACATTGTTATCCACACAAATAAAAATTTGAGTAATAAATCATATTTACTTCGTTTACCGTTAAGTACTGCGGGTTAACTGCTGCAAGATTTGCTAGGTTTGCCATGTTCATAAGATTTGCCATCAGCTGATAGTGGCGTTTTTGATCTTTGTCTTTCTGGGTGTCTGCAAATTTAACGACCAGCGGGTTGTTGCAGCCCTGAATCAAAAAAAAAAAATTTGATTACGTTAAAGGTCAAGAACCGCAAGAAAAACATTAACTAGAAAAACAAAGTTAAACAAAATAAAACTATATACTGATTTAAAAAAAAGTAAGTTAAGTAAGTTGTTTTCATGAATTGGCAGTTATTGATATATATTTATTTACAGATAAAAAATTATATGAATTAAATCTGAAGACTTGTTTCTTGAAAATAGGACCTTTAACAAACTTCAGTCGAATGCATTGTTTGTATAAGGTAAGTAAACCTGCTGAACGGTTTTCAGCAATACAAATACAAATTCAACGGTTTCAAGTAAAAGTCCCATTCAGTAATACAAGTAAATTAAAAAAAAAATATTTGATAATCTAAACAACCAACCAAAATTAACAGAACAAACCACTATCTCAACGTGCCAGTGTTGCTTGTTGATATTTCGTCTAGCACAAATCGTAATATTCGCCCAGTTTTTTCAACCAATGAAATGTTGCCAGACATACAGCGCCATCTGGAATTCTGCTTATATCGCAGAGATAAGACCATAGTTATAATATCTGCACTAGCGTAAACAGCTAGGCGCAAGGGGGGGGGGGGAGGCTGTTATCTTGCAGGTATTTGCCTAGTTTAAAGATTTAACAGATAAAATCCCAACTGTTCTGTTCCCTCCTAACCGGGAATAGAACATTTTGGATAGCGAACATTCAGAGATAATGCTAGGTCTGGGGTAACGATTTTTGGGATCCGGTATTGGGGGAAGCCCTTAAGTTAACGGCCCAATGATCTTTAACACCCCTTCCCCCACACATACATCCTATGCATCTCATCGGACCTGCTGAGAGAACTTTAGATTTTTACTAGAGAGGTAAATTGGCTGATTTTATGCAGGAAGCTACGTGCAGCTTTTGCCGCACGACAGTTAAATACCCTATTTTCTAGGTGTGTGTGTGTGTAAGGGAGGGGGGATACATTATCCAAATAGCAGTGACGTAACCCAAGGGAAGAGTTTGGGACAGGTCCAACGTGACGGGGGAAAGAGGAGGCATCATTCTCCCAAATCAGGCGTTATAGGGTCCCATCGCGGGACATAAAAGCCCTGTAAAAATTTTTTTTCGAGGTCATTGGTTAAAGTAACAAATCTGAAGTGTCTAAGCCCAAATAGACATGCATAATTTCCTCTATAAAAAATTAGACGGAATCGTAATGCTGGTGATTTTTTAAAATAATAAAATATTTAAATAAACGCAGTTAATATATAAGATCGCAATATACCCAATACAAATGTCCCTATGAATAAACACAGTTTTACCCATTAGAGTCCTCGAAGAATTTCTATTACGTACTTTTCCTATACAGTGGCATTAAATTAAGGAACGGGTGTTCCTCTGCTCCTCGACTTCAGATGGGGTTGCATCTCGAGAAACTCGTTGTAAGTTGTAAATATCATAGTATGAAAGTGCATTTGATATAAATAATCTATCGAACCCTTTCTCAGTAGGCTCAAAGCTATGAGCTTCTTTTTTCAGTCTTACATTTCTGGTCAGGGTAAAGCAAAATTTCAAAACTCGAAGACTGTTTTTAATTCAGTGCGTTTCTCAGTCATAACGACGTCAAATCGTAAATCATTGACCGTCTACGGGGTAAAATTCAAATATTTCATATCTCAAGTTGAATTGTAGCTGACAGTAATATACAGTGATCGTTCGAAAAGACCTTAAAAAAATCAATGTTTTATAAATAAAAAACAATAAAACAATAAAAAAGAATATATCTTTGCTATGATACTGCAGAGAGTTTAAACAATAAATTCAATACAGTTTATAGAATGTATAAAAAGCCTAGTTAAGTAAATTTATTAAAAAAATTCTTTACGATCCTTCCTTTCTGTAAATTCTCACATAATTTCTGAAAATTCAACTTACAGCGTAACGTTTAAAATCACGTGTTGTTGCACTAATCCGTTGTATCTTTGCTGTGATACTGCAGAGAGTTTAAAGTTTTTGATTTCCACTAAGGCACTGAAATCCATTAGGAGGGGTGGTATAGTCCCACCTAACAATCTCCCCCCCCTTCCCCTGCTAGAGAATTCAAGATTTGAAACAAAAACAAAAACTTAATAAAACTTTTTCTTTAAGCTTTTATTTACTCTTTTCTTACAGAATGTTCTTTGTCAGTAAGCAAGCAGTTTCTTCATAAACTTCCTCTTAAATTGATCAAAACCTATCGCTAAGTGAAGTTTATTAGGTCTTAGTTTTAAGCTGTCTTTTTAAGTGAAACTGAAATCCGAAATATTTTGTAATTGAAAATCCCCTTTTTTAATTAGCTGTATGTCATTGAATCTTGATTTATGGCAAAAAGTAAAGGAAGAATCTATGCTACTTTTCTTAAATACTGTCAAAAAGTAACAAAATTAAAATTTAACCTTGCATGATTTCCAAAAATTGGAAAGTAATATTATTGCAGTTAATATCAACGAATGAGGAATTATAACGTAAAAAAAAATGCAATTGTTAAAAAATCCATAGTGTTTCGTTAACAAAGTTTTTAAGTTGAAATTTTACGTGTGCATTCTAATATATTCTAGAGTATCCAGTTTTCTCAATTTCTTCTAAAACCGTATTTTCATGAGACTTCGCTTGTTATTGTCGTATACTACTTTTTCGAGGAAAAACTCTTTTGAAATTATCTTATTTTTTTTTCGCATTTTGCGCTGCTTATTAAACGATTTTTTTTAAAAGACGAATAGGGAAATTGTTCTTCATATTTTACACAAATAGAATACACGAAGACCGCTTACAACAGAGATAACACTTCAATTTATAATGTCTCCTTAAACGCATTTTACAGATTTTAACACATTTCTTGATTCACTTATATTGCGACAAATACAGGGTCCTCGAAAAAGGTGTCCGTGATTTCAGTTGAGCACCCCGGGAACAACAAACAACCGATCAGATTTTGCGTAGCCTCAGATGGTATGTTAACTCTGGGAGTTCTATTTTTCTACGTCATGGTGACCCTGATTGCACTGGGGGCAAGCGCCGACTCTTTGACATCGCTCTTCCTCCTACATGGGCTTTGACGTTGGATAGGAAGGGACGGTCCAATTTTTTGGCCACCAAAAAGCCCCGACCCCTCTAGACATTTTTCTATGGGGTTACCTGAAAAACTTTGAGTACGATGAGAATATCCGGGAAATCGCCATTTATCGGACAGAATCACTGCTGCAATAGCGACAGTGACTCCTGCTATGATCGAGCGTACCTGGATGGAGTCACACATCTAGGACTATCGCCTAGATGTGTGACGAGCGACAAGGTATGCTCATATCGAAACCTACTAGGTAATGTCCAAAACATGATTTGTTTCTGTATCTTTTGTGAAAAATTAAACACCATGAGTTCTATTATATGATTCTTTAATTCACGTTGCAATCACGGACACATTTTTCGATGACCTTGTATATTAATTTTTTTTCTAGATCTAATACAGTGGAGTCCCGATAATCCGAACTTCGGTAATCCGAAAGTCCGCTTAATCCGAAACCAAAAGTCAAAAAGAATTTAGGTTACAATGAAACAACAATGATACTAAGAAAATTAAAGTATATTTCTGAAAATTACAAGAAAATTTAAAGTTAGACAACAGTATAATAAAGTAGGACACAGTAGAATAAACAACACGTGTTTATGCTAATGCTAAACTGACTCTAAGGGCCTGTTCACATAGGAGTCCGTTGCGTTGCGTTAAGGAAAAGATGACGTTGAGACGAAAATAAACCAATCATATGCCTCCAAACGATTAGCAATGAAATTTTTAACGCCTATGATTGGTTTATTTTCGTCTCAACGTCATCTTTTCCTTAACGCAACGCAACGGACTCCTATGTGAACAGGCCCTAACAGTAACGACGCTGCGACTGTCTGTGAGAAAGGGCTTGTCAACTGAATCCCCCCTCCTCCACACGGCCGTACCTCTCAACTGTCGAGCACTGTGACGTATTGTTAAAACAACTTAGGGCCTGTTCACATAGGAGTCCGTTGCGTAGCGTTAAGGGAAAGATGACGTTGAGAGGAAAATAAACCAATCATAGGCGTTAAAAATTTCATTGCTAATCGTTTGGAGGTTTGTCATTGGTTAAATATATTTCAATACTTTAACGCTAGGCAACGGACTCCTATGTGAACAGGCCCTTACACTCTACTGTACTGTACTAGGCAGCGTTCCGCTCTCTTATCACCCGAGATTTGGTTATGTTTAGACAGACCTTATAAAATAAACTGTATAATCACTCGTTATTATGTAATTTAAGTTTAATTTAAGAATGATCTCGCTTAATCCGAAAAATTCGTTAATACGAAAAGGGTCTGGTCCCAATCATTTTGGATAATCGGGACTCCACTCTATAACATTTTAAATCGGATGATTAGTGTCTGTTACCGAAATTATATTTTTAATGGTCAGTTAACTCAATTTATAATGCAGTTATTTCTAAGCGATCACTGTACAACTAAGAACCTATATTCTTTTTATATCTTTCGTTGATTACGGCCTTGTGATAATGGTAATACAGCCCCTTTTCTGACAGGATTTTAGATATTACTTTCGCTAACGTTTAAAGCTGTAAGTTTCTGGATGTAATTTTTTTTCATCCTCTATATTTGAGAGGATATATTACTTTCAAGTGAAATTAAATCCTTGGCTTATTTTGGACTAGCCTCTCCACGTAACATCTGTGTGGCTTCCTCATATTTCGTCCATCTATTAGTGAATTAAAATGTTCCAACAACAGACGTAAAAATGTCGTCTCAGGCATTTACCGTCGAAGATAAATTCTGGCTCAAGGATGGAAGGGGTGATCTGTCACGTAACGCAACCTTACCACAAGTGTCTTGAAGTTCGAGTGCCAAATTTTGACGTCCGAAGTCATGACTTGGGACCTCCAAACATCGAGGCTGACGCTTTCCCTACCAAGCTATCAAAGAGATGTTAGAAATTCTTGTCGTTTCGACAGACTTTTCTCCACAATCTTGGTCAAAACAATTCCATTCCTCAATACAAGGTATTTAAAGAATGAATATTTAAATTTTTTTACAAAAATTATGTAAGATTGGTTAGTTGGTAGATTTAGTGTGCTATTGTCATCTTTCGCAACACGAGGGCTGAATTGATCAAAATTGTATAAAATAGGTCATTTAAAATATTTAGAGATGCTCCATATCAAATTTTGTGTGTGGTTCACTTCAAGCGTTTATTGGCAAATAGAACCTATCCGTCTTTCATAAATATTTTGATACCTGAAACATCCATTTCAAAGGAAAAAATAAAATTATACATGATTTCAAGCGATTTTAATTTAAATTGACAGTTGAAGCGAAATAAAGCATATTAATAAATGCATGGTTGTTATTTATCTGATCTTGGCTACCAATTTAATAAGCAATTGGCCCCATTATTATACACATTTTAATAAAAATTCAAATTCATTTGTTATAGATATCTGACTCAACAAACCACAAACTAACACAACAAATAAAAAAAAACTGTACATAAACACACACACACACACACAAATAAAACCATGAATGTTTACCACAATAAGCATGACATAAGAATACTAAGGTCCGGGTAGTATTGATTCGAACATTGGACCTAGCCTTTAGGTCACAGAAACCCGCCCTCGTTGTATACTAAGAATTTCCGTGTAAAAATTTTAATATACTCAAGGTAATGATCGTGAGAGGAAACATGAATGTTCGACACTTCTACTTGAATTTGAAATGCAGTCTAGGCACGTCACAGCTATTTCGAGCGACCTTGCGTGAGGACTCAAATGACGGAACCGATATATTGATAAATTGCTCGGGAAGCCATTAACAATAACCTATATTTACTTTTGGAATATGACTCTATCAAAGGTAATGAAGGAGATGTGGGGGTTCGTAATTTTCTGAGAGACGGGAAAGAATGAATTTTGCTTTTCTTTTTAGAAATAGTTTGATGGGTTGGATTTTTGTAGAAAAATAACAGTTAGAAAGATAACAAATTAAAACGAACTTCAATATTTATCACTTGAAAAAAATTGGAAGTGTTTTCTTACAACCTTAGCTAATGTATTATTTAAAACCAGAATATTTTGTTTAATCAAAGTATAATGAAATGAATCTTCTATAAAAATGATGCTATTCTACTAAAGAATTAAATAAAGATTGTAAAAATTTAAAATTAAATAATAAAATTGAAGTAAAATTAGAAAGGTTAAACGTAACATTGTCGAGGGAAAACGATAAATTTTCTTTTAGCTTGATCTAGTTATCTAATTGTTTCAGTAATGTTTTAATGATTATATGATAAATAATCTTGTAGTGTAGTATAATAGCTTTATATTGGAGTTCACTATTCACTTACAATTTTCAGTTATGCGTATGTGATGACCAAAGGGGAGATATTTAAAATCCGGAAAGTTAATGGAACAATCTATTTAAAGATTACTTTTAAATGCAAAGTGAAAGGTTTCTCTCAACACTTTCTGTATATATTCTCTATCATTTCTGTTATTCCTCAATATATACTTGCATATAAAATCCTCAAGAGAATTTTCAAGCCCTTCAAGCATATTTTTTGTTGCATTTAGCTCTCTGCAGTTCCTCTAATTTTCACTACGCAGAAAAAGTGCATAGACTATAATTCAAAGAAAATGCTTTATTTCCACCTTTTCGTTCAACTATATTTCAGTTATACTCTTGAAGGAGTAAAATATTTCCTTCCTATGTAAAAAGAGTGGCAGTTTATTTTTAGTGACGGATTCCTTTCCAATGATAGATCTGACAAGGCCCTAATAGTGTTAGCTCTGGGAAGACAAAGTACATAAGGGCTATATGTCGAGTGCGTTGGTTGGTTTGGAGCACTGCAGTCATCTTTTACTACACGAGGCTAAACCTGCCAAGTGAGAACAGCTTTATTGATTTTTAAGGAAAAGTGTATCTTTTTTACGAAAACTCAAGAACAGTAAAGAGAATCTTGAAATAATTTGCTCATGGGGGACATCTCAACTCTCAATGTACAAACGGCTTACAAAATTTGCGGGTGATGGGGTTGCAAGTGTTCCACTAATATCTGCAGCTTCTCGACCCAAATTTAAATACTTTTGACTATATTTCACTCACCCAGAAAAAGGAAACAATTACTGTTGACAACGAGCTATTAAATAATATTTTTTTATTGATTTAAAATTACAGTGTCAATAATATACACATAATAGGATTGAGAGTGAAGCAAAACATTTTACGAAATTAAAATGACGTAATGCATGTAAAATACTTGAAAAACATTAAAAATTCTATACTTGATAACACTTAGAAATATATAGTACAGTATAGTGAACACTAGAGTTCAGTATTTAGTACAAAACTTCAATGATTTTTATATAGCAGTAAGTTGTAAAATTCTAAAAAGTTTTCCCATTTGATTATTAATGGCATACAAGGAATGTCATTGTGTTAGGAATACCTGTGAATATAGAGGATCAACAGTATAGCCATTTAGCCTAAGCCGCTTAGTGAAACTTCGAAGAAATATCAATAAAACATCCGACCTATTTAATTTTATAACACAATACAAGGTTCTTTCTCGACTGTCCGGGGAAAACAAAATCAGAGCTTTGTATATAGGCTTCTTTTTTTCAAGAAATTGATAATGGACTTGTCTAATATATCTACTTCAATAAGGTTCCCTCACTTCCTTAAAAATCCTCCATGTTAAAGTAACTGAATGAGAAGACCTTTGAAATGAAAATTGTATTTTTACAGAGATTAGACACACCTGAGGGATACGGGATTCTTTATTAGCCCTAGAAAACAATAATTAGATTCTACAATTTATAAATTATTCAGTATATTATGTAGAATACTTTTCATTCCTAATACGCTTGCACCGATAGATCTACATGAGGTAAATACTGCAGGGTAGCAATTAATTAATTAATTATTATTATTATTTGTTAGCATATTTTGTAGAAACTGCCTTCATCTCATTGTAACTATGTTCTTCACTCTATACATTTATCTGTTCAACATTTTTCCCGTCTTCAAGATGTAACATAGGGTATTATACAGACAAATCCTACGTTTAGTTCTATAATTTTAAATGTTCATAGTTCAGAGGTTCATAAAATGACTTCCAGCTTCTAAAGAACTTCAGGCATTTTTATTGTCAGTTCGAGTGATAACGATGAAATTGTGTCTCGCGGAGAAACTGGTCTAGGGTGACGGTTCAAGGTGAGACAACTTTCCTGTTTCAGTCCTAGACATACGCTGGCCTTTCAAAGACGCAAAGAAATGGCGTTTCCAGCGAAATTGAAACTGACTATATATATTTCAGCTTTTCTGCATAGTTCTAGGACATCAAAATAACCATTTTCTTTTTTCAGTTTGAGTGTTATGTGAATTTAGGCACTAAAGTTTAAACCACACCCAAGCCCTGATTTTCTATTAGGCCCGGGCCTAGGGGCCCCTCGAATGTCGAGGGCCCCCAAAAAAATTTATTTTAAGAGGAAAAAAAAGAAAAATTCCCAATTCAATTTTTTTTATTTTACCTTTTTTAATAGCAATTTTTTTTATATATCCTTTCAAATTTGATTGATTGATTGGTTCATCATATGTATAGTTATATGTATAATTCATCATATGTATGTTATAGTGTATATAAGGGATTAATAAGTTTTTCTGGTTGCATTGTATTGGTGTTTTAATGATGAAGTTAATATGTTGTATTGCTTTCTGTTATTTGATAATGTTCCAGGCTTCTACGCTTCAAATAGCCAATTCTTGGTAAAATGGTACTTTCAAAATAATTCATGATTATTTTTTGTGTTTGTCAATTTTGGGAATTTTACGCCCACATCAGTGTTAGGGGGCCCCCATCCCGAGTTGTGCCTATAGTCAAGAATTTTCTAAATCGGCCCTGACCACACCATTAAAAAAAATCTCGAATTATCAGTTAGAAGTGTAGGAAGTGATTTATAATTTTGACACTTTTTGGAATTTCAACATTTTTTAATGGTTACATAGTATTTATCAATATCTTCCTTTTTATATGTAATTGAATTAAAAAAAGTAATTTTCAGTTCTGTTTCTTATGGTTTGTAGACTTACAAATTACTTTCACATAAATCCACGTATTAAAATAAATAAAATCAACGACTTTACTGCAGATTTTTGAGGAAATATGTGCGTAAAGAAAAGCCAAATGCGTCTAAAGCTCACCCACTATTTCTGTTGCCTTGCTAAAAGAGGAAAAAATTTTAATACTCTTAGCTAGGTTAACAAGTAGAAGATTATCCACATGGGATGGATTACCATTACGAAGGATTTTCATTAGGAAAGTGGAACAAATTCTCACTGCATGCGAGTAAATAACGAGATTTATTTTCAATTCCTCTGGCCATGAAAAACTTAGATTTTATATATTAGATAAACATAAAAGATAAATATAAAACTGAAATCAGATCTTGCCTTTTCAACTTCGATGCTTGTTAGATTTTCATTATAATTCGTTTATGATTATTATTATTAAGAAAGAAAAATACGAAATTCATTACATATTACTCCATTTTCTATCAAAATAACTCCAAAGTGTTAAAAAAAAATTATGAAGTTTTAATGATATTAGTTTTCATGGTTTAAACAAGGGGTCTTCAAACCGTGAGCCATTGTCGGCCCGCTGAGCCAGTTCAATAAGTGAAAATAAAAGTCAAATTTCGAAAAAGTTCCAAAATAAGCTACGAGTAATTACTCGCAGAAAGAAAAAGATAGGGAAAAAAAAGACTGAAGAGGGAAAGGGTAGTAATTCTTGTATTGTTCATAGCCAACACTTAATCCATCATTTCTCTTACACGTGGAAGTTCGTAGCTTTATGACCCTTTCCCGTGACAAGATTAAACGCAACGTCTCTAAACTAGTTATCGTTATAGATGTTATATCCTATTACTGGGAAGGAGAATGGATTAGGGAAATCTCATATTAGAATTGATTCTAATTACACTGAAGAGCCCCCCCCCCCCTAAAAAAAAAAACCTGTCACAGGCGTGCGTATGCAAATAACGGAGATATGAAACCAATCAGCGTAACGCGATGCGGTCGGCAGTGCCTATATAAGACAACAGGTGTCTGGCGAAGCTGTTAGATCGGTTCCTGCTGCTACAATGGCAGGTTATCACAATTTATGGGACTTTGAACGTGGTGTTATAGTTGGCGCATGAGAGATGGGACATAGCATCTCTGAGGTAGCGATGCAATTTGGATTTTCGCGCACGACCATTTCACGAGTGTATCGTGAATATCAGGTATCCGGTAAAACATCAAATCTCCGACAGCAGTGCGGCCGGAAAAAGACCTTGAATGAACGGGACCGCCGACGACTGACGAGAATCCTTAAACGAGATAGACGTGCAACACTTCCTCAAATTGCTGCGGATTTCAATGCTGGAGCATCAACAAGTGTCAGCAGGCGAACTGTTCAACGGACCGTCATTGATATGAGCTTTCGGAGCCGCAAGCCCACTCGTGTACAGTTGTTGACGAAAACGACAACTGTACACGCAGGCCAACTCGTGTACAGTTGTTGCGTAAAGCATTGTGCTGTACTACACTGCATGGCACAAAGCTTTACGCCTCGCCTGGGCGCGCCAACACCCCCATTGGATTGCTGATGACTGGAAACACGTTGCCTGGTCTGACGAGTCTCGTTTCCAATTGTATCGGGCGGATGGACGTGTACGGGTATGGAGACAACCTCGTGAATCCATGGACAGGTACATGCCAACAGGGACTGTTCAAGCTGGTGGAGCCTCTGTGATGGTATGGGGCGTGTGCAGTTGGCGTGATATGGGACCCCTGATACGCCAAGACACGACTCTGACAGGTGACGGGTACATAAGCATCCTGTCCGATCATCTACACGCAATCATGTCCATTGTGCATTCTGATGGACTTGAACAATTCCAGCATGACAATGCGACACCCCACATGTCGAGAGTTGCTACCGAGAGGCTCCAGGATCCCTCTTCTGACTGTAGACACTTCCATTGGCTACCTAAACCCCCAAATATAAACATGATTGAGCATATGGGATGTCTTGCAACGTGCTGTTCAGAAGAGATCTCCACCCCCTAGCACTTCTATGGATTTGTGGACTGCCTTGCAGGATTCATGGTGTGAATTGCCTCCAGGATACCTTCAGACATTAGTCGAGTCCATGCCACGTCGTATTGCAGCACTTCTGCGTGCTCGTGGGGGGTCCTACACGATATTAGACAGGTGTACCAATTTTTTATGGCTCTTCAGTGTATATGTATAGTGTTTTTACGAAGTACATAAAATCAAAAGCAAAATCATGTTTCTGATAGGAAAAGAAATAGCGGATAACATCCATAATTGTAGCTTTTGCGACATATAGAGCATGTTAAATTTCCCATGAAAATTGGAAAGACATGCATCTGTGCTGCGAGTATTATACAAACAATAAATTTTGCTTGTAATATACCTAAATTCAAGAACTGTACTTTTTCTGTTACATAAGGTACAAAGTATATTGCTACTGTGCATGCTTACTGCAGTGAATTTGACTGACATGTGGTCCATGTAAACTTACTAATTTATTGGTGTGGCCCACGGTTCTGAAAGCTGAAAACCTCTAGTTCAAATAAATAGGGGTTGAAAAGGTTCGAAGCGAGAAATACATGGATTTTCAAACTCTAGAACACTGGCCATACTGTGCATACGAACACCAAAATAAGCGCAAAAACTTTTTTATTAAATTAAGACAATGTAATGAAGTACAATATTTTAATTTCCCTTAAGGATTAAAGTATGTCTTATGTTTCACTACGCTAAAAACTGTTAGCATAATATATACAAGAATTCATTGTCTACTTGAACGTGATAATATTTTATAAAGTATCGCGTACAAAAACAAACAATTAATGTGCGTTAATTGGAATCCGGATTGAAAGAATGAACAGTTTGATTATAATTACAGTATTTATGTATATGCGTCAGGTATGATGATTCAGTTAAAACTCCGCAATTAAAATATTGCATAAGAATCTTAATTTTTATGAGTTGTTAGATGAGCCATTATATAGTTTGTGTTAGGAAATTAAAGACTTACGAAAGCCATGGAAAATCAGTCAACTCACTTAGAAGAATTTCTCTAGAGGATACTTTTATTTAACCTGTCTTGAAAACAACTGATAAAAACACTTTCTTTAATTCGAAAATAGTTTCTTCTCATTCCTGCAAAGAATCTCCTTTAAAACTACCATTTAAAATCACCAGAAAAATTCCAATATTTCATATTAAGAAATCCATCTTTCTAATCAAAATTCTTTTTCGAATAAAAGCTGTATTTTTACGCTACGCGCTGAAAGCATATGTTTCAAAAACTCCGACATCAAAAATAATTTTTTATTTAAAACTGCCTAAAGCTTTTCCCGAAATGCTAAAAAGAAATACATTTATGAAAGCTAGAAAAACCGTTTTGTTTCTATTTTTGTCCTTTCTATGTTTATGATTTAATTAAGATACTTTATTCTAGTTGAGTTCTTCCATGGGGAAAAATTTAATGAACATAAAAGCATTCAAATATTGAGATCATAATTAAAAAATAGAAATAAAAATGTTCCCAGTTTGAGCATTTAGCAGAAGAGTAATCTTATTTCAGTTCACAGTGAAACAACTAGAATACTAGTGTTCTGAGTAACACCGTGAAAAATAAAGATTTATTTTTTCCTGTCTACTGGTTAAATGTATCGTTGATTCCAGAGTTTTGTTATTCATCCTTGTAATAAGATTTTAGCATACGATGACTTATCAGTTATTCATTTTCAATGATGTATTTTCATTGATTCTAAGAAGTTAGATTTCTCCAATGGAGAAGAATGTTTTAAAATGCGAAATGCGTCACATTTACGGCTTTCTGTTTTATAAAAAAATAAATCCGAAGAACTCTAGTGAAACGAAAAAGATTATACTGGAGTAAATTTTTTTTTTCGTGAATCATATCATTTTTTAATATATTTTTGAGCAACAACATTTTTGCATGCAATAGTCTCTAAATATACGTTATTTGAAGAAAAAACTCATTTCTATCGTACTTAGTCTGAAATCAATTATTAATTTTAGAGAAAATTAAATGTTTTTTCCCCTATAAATATCTGTTCAACGATCACATATTTCACCGATTGTTAGTGAAACGCTTAGCTGCGACCTCAGTTTTTGAGCTGTGTGATTTGACAGCTGTAATTTGTTGGTTTTGAGTTCTTTTTCCATTGTTTGGAGGATTGTCCAGTGTCAAGGTGTGTATTTCTTAATGATCACATCTTTTAGAAACAATTCTTTGTTTAACGATAATATCGGATAAAAAATGATCTCTGAATGACAGTCGAGTAAGAAATGTCACCATTAGACTTTATTTCCTTCATTTTTGGCTAAATTTGGTTTTCCTTAATCTTCAGTCTTCCAGTTTTCAACTTTTGTATATGCATCTCCTTAAATACTCGCGCTTTTTTTGCTTATGTCTTACTAAGGAACTATTTATATTAAGTTCCGGGTTTTAGAGCTTTGATTTCGAAATGTTGTGGATTGAAGTAGTTTTTCTCCTCCATGGTTATGTTTATTTCCTTAAACAACAGCCCACATATATATATATATATATATATAATGTCCAAGGGCGTAAGCTAGCATTAACTATATTTAATTAGGGTAAAATGGGTTAAAATTACGCAAGTTAGCGTTAAACGGTAATTTACTATTAGAAATTTCCTATTTATCAACACGAAAGAGTCAACAGATGGCGAGACTTGTCCAGAATCTCGTTTTAAGGGAGTAACCTTGATTGCGACTAGCAGAGGATATGACGTCAACAACCGCGTGCTCCTAGAATGTTCCGGGGACATCTGAAAACATGTGAGTATGAATCATCGGTCATGCGACTCTCAACGCTCACGAGATGCTAAACGCGCGCTAAAAGAAGAAAGCAGAACGGGGATTTCGATTATGAGAATAAGAGTTTGAGAAAACCGCTCCTTAAAACTAGGCGGTAGTCGGCTATATTGAGGGGTAGGCGCGTGGAGCAATGGTGGAAAGATGATTTAAATAAATGGATTAAACTGTATTAAGTCTCCTGTTTTTCTTCGGCCATGAACTGCATCAACTTCGATATCAGCGGCGTTTGAGAGGATAGATGATGGAATTCTCAGGACGGCACGAAGCAGGCATGTTATGTATATATACATATATATATATATATATATATATATATATATATATATATAAATAAATATATATATATATATATATATATATATATATATATATATATATATATATATATATATAAATAAATATATATATATATATATAATATATATATATATATATATATATATATATATATATATATATATATATAAATAAATATATGTATGGTGGCCAGTAATGGTTCCGAAAAAAGTGACCGTTTTGAGGGGTGGCCGTCGGAAAGAGGTTTCTTCCACAACATTGGTTCTGGAGTCTTTAATCGGTTTCTGAACAAAATACGGACGTTTAGAGGGGTAGCCAGCTAGAGAAGTTTCCCTGAATATATATATGACCAAGTAAAACAACTATGTTGCAAGCATTCTGTTTTACCAAATACAAGAAAATTAAAAATATTATTCTGCATTTGGAAAAACTGTTTTTGAAGTCATATATTAACACGAAAGGAAAAGAAAAGTTTCGTGACAAACACATAGGTAACATAACGAAATAAGCATACAATTTTTATACGCAGAAAAGCCCTTTCCACTTACTGAAAGGCTTTGTGTTTTTGACACATATTATATTGTTTTTGATGTATCTCATATTCATTACGTAAAAAAATATTCTGCAAAATACGCATGAAGAAAAAGAAACCAAAGAAAAGATTGATTTTTTTTCTATGTCAGTGTGACAGCATTATATTTGAATGAAATTTCTATTCAGAAGTCTGTAAAAGGAATTTACATAATTTTTGTTGGATCGTTTCTGTTGAATCCAGCGATTTCTGGTTCACTTTACAGAATGTCATTTCGTTACGCTTTTAAAGTAGCGCAAAAGTTTCAATAATTTTTAACTGAAGGATTAGTTCCCAATGGAATATTTTGTTATTGTCTTACATTTACAAAATTTATGAAGCTGCTTTTTACATATTAAAATATGTTTTTTAATCTTTTATTAATACCTTAAATAGTTTAGTTAGTAATAATTTAGTTAGTAATAGTTTAATTAGTAAGTAAAACAAATAAACAAAAAAAATTCCTTTAGTAGTTAAACAGAGGAAACTTTTTTTTCTCTACATAAAACTCTATTTGATGTGCAAAAGTAATTTATTAAAAAAGTCTTCTATATTATAAAATATATTAGTAATAGTTTAGTAATAGTTTAATTAGTAAGTAAAAGAAATAAACAAAAAAATTCCTTTAGTAGTTAAACAAAGGAAACTTTTTTTTTCTCTACATAAAACTCTATTTGATGCGCAAAAGTAATTTATCAAAAAAGTCTTCTATATTGTAAAATATATTAGTAATAGTTTAATTAGTAAGTAAAACAAATAAACAAAAAAATTCCTTTAGTAGTTAAACAAAGGAAACTTTTTTTTCTCTACATAAAACTCTATTTGATGCGCAAAAGCAATTTATCAAAAAAGTCTTCTATATTGTAAAATATATTAGTAATAGTTTAGTAATAGTTTAGTTAGTAATAGTTTAGTAATAGCTTACTTAGTAATAGTTTAATTAGTAAGTAAAACAAATAAACAAAAAAAATTCCTTTAGTAGTTAAACAAAGGAAACTTTTTTTTTCTCTAAATAAAACTCTATTTGATGCGCAAAAGTAATTTATCAAAAAAGTCTTCTATATTGTAAAATATATTAGTAATAGTTTAATTAGTAAGTAAAACAAATAAACAAAAAAATTCCTTTAGTAGTTAAACAAAGGAAACTTTTTTTTCTCTACATAAAACTCTATTTGATGCGCAAAAGCAATTTATCAAAAAAGTCTTCTATATTGTAAAATATATTAGTAATAGTTTAGTAATAGTTTAGTTAGTAATAGTTTAGTAATAGCTTACTTAGTAATAGTTTAATTAGTAAGTAAAACAAATAAACAAAAAAAATTCCTTTAGTAGTTAAACAAAGGAAACTTTTTTTTTCTCTACATAAAACTCTATTTGATGCGCAAAAGTAATTTATCAAAAAAGTCTTCTATATTGTAAAATATATTAGTAATAGTTTAATTAGTAAGTAAAACAAATAAACAAAAAAATTCCTTTAGTAGTTAAACAAAGGAAAATTTTTTTTTCTCTACATAAAACTCTATTTGATGCGCAAAAGTAATTTATTAAAAAAGTCTTCTATATTGTAAAATATATTCAACACATTAAGTATAATAATAATTGTTGTTGTTGTTGCTTATGCCACTTGAGCGACAGCAACATCAGATCAAGCCCCGAAGGCTATGGGAGATGAACCCTTGCGGCTCCTGTTTTGACTGGCACTACAAGGGTCGGAGTCCGACTTGGCCAAAGGACCAGTCCCGTAATTTTGAACCGAGTCAAGTGACGAGACCAGAACACTTGACTCCGCACCTCCAGAGGTAATTTTGAGAACTTGAAGGACATTACAGCCACGACAGATTTTACGTGCACCAGCCGCCATTAGTGCACACGACAGTGGATTTTGTCAGCGACGAGCATCGAACCAGTGACTTTCAGATCACTAGCCCGCTGCCCTTGCCAACTGGGCCACTGCACCCCCAGCATAACAATTACTTCCTATTATCGTAATTTTATGATATATTGTTCATAGCAGCTTGCAGGGAAACTGATTGCTTGGTGCTACGAGATTTGTGAAGTTACGAAATCCACAAATGGGAATAATTTAATGTTTGACTGTCTGTCAGCGTGGGGGTCGCACTCGTCTCGCCTAACTCCGAGTAGACGTTTTACCATCTCAATCATCCCAGAAATACGAAACACTATGATTTCAATTTATACCCCTTATTTTCCTTTTTATTCTTGAGGTCACCGATACAGGATGCACGTAATTTATTTTTATTTATTATTTATTTACTTAATCAGTGATGCTGATGTCATTTATATTTCTCTAACAGAGCATTATCATTGTTTACAATGGGAAGGCATTGTTATAACGGCAGTCTGAGGATCGAACTGGGAAAGTTTGAGGATCGAATCCATCAGGATGAGGATCGAAGCGAGATTTCGTAACCGTGTGGTCAACATTTTATTAACTGAACTTCCCCGGCGATGAGAGGAAATCAAATTTTTGATTTCCATTCCTCTTAAACTAGAGATTGCGTCTTTCGTAATAGACGCGGGCATTTACTTGGCAGGAAAGGCACATATTATAGAGAACATTTTCTAAAACAAAATCGATTTCTTTTAGCCAACATTTCAAATTAATTTAAACGTATTGGCACTTTTGTTAATAATGTAAAATTATCTGGACGTGGAATTGCACGTCTATATCGACCCATTTTTCCCCTTCTGTGTTGACTAGCGATGGGAGGCATCCCATGAAAGAGGCCGTGATGAAAATAGAATAAATACTTAAAATATTTATTTGAGGTCAATACAAAATCCAAAGAAAATTTAGGAAAACCTAGCATATACTCCAATTCTGTAATCTTTGCAGAAGCACTGAAAATGAAAAGCGAAGGTTATGTAATCAGGGTGTCTACCAGGGGCGTTTCCAGTTCAGAGCTTTTTTTTTGGGGGGGGGGGCAACGTTGGCTCTTAGGGTTATATATATATATATAACAAATAAACATTGTCTCATTTTAAATTTAAACTAATTTATTGTTAGGTCTACGATTATATAATTCTAGGCTATGAAAAAAAAATACGCAGGGCTTTTTTTTTGGGGGGGGGGGGGGGGACAATTGCCCCTACTGCCCCCCCCCCTGGAGCCGCCACTGGTGTATACTGAGTTTCTGAAAGCCCATTTCGTGACTTTCTCTTGACTTTATGAGGTCTCTCTAAAACATTTCCTGACATAATTATAAAAGATTTTTATTGCAGCTTGTTCGGGAAAATGGTAGAATATTTAAAAAAACAACCAAAAATATATGCTATTAAATTTCAGCTGTAAGACTGAAAAATATGAAGTTATACAAATGAATATTAACAACAGTGGTATATAAATTTTCGGTATGTGAATATTATGTTAAAATTATCTAGAAAGATATCCCATGAAAATTTTATGGGAACATTTTTTAATAATATTTATATATCATCTTAGATTTGTGTATTCCATATTTATCCCAACCCTGCAGATATTACAGGTCGATAACTAAAATGACTTTTTTTGTATTTTACTGGTAATTTTTTTAACTATTTTCCAGAGCAAAACAGTGAAAATGTATGGGAACCAATACATTTTTTTCGGGAGTGATGTCTAATTTTGGGACCCTTTTTCCGATTTCGAACTTTTTTCAGGACTATAGTGACCCTCGCGACTGGTAAATACCCTGATAATGATAAAACACTGAGAAAGATTAAGAAAGGAAAGATTAAAATGAACAGAAAAATGAAATAATCCCTGAACCTAAAAAAAATATGGTATTTTAAAATTAAAAAGAACGCTATACAATTTTCAGACAGTCCCTTCTGTTTTGAGGAAGAGCTGAGAAAGATAGAACTATTGTAATATCATCTCTGGAAACACTTAGAGTTGAATGTCACAAAGATACAAGATCTTTGCGCAATATTAAATATTATATCAGATAGCACCCAAGTACTTTCCCTCTTATCCACTTCTGCAAAAGTATCTTATAAAAACACACATTCTGTTCTCCACGCAAACTAAATTCCAGATTTTTCTTCTTTATTTCTCATCTTAAGACACGATGAAATATTTCTTGCAGAAAAGAAATATGCTGGAAAGTTTATGCAATGTTAAGAATAATGTAAAATAATTCCTGCTTTGAATTTTGCAAAAAGCTGATTAACTATTTTGACAATGGGATAGTCCCTCGAGTTGTTTTAAAGCTAGAACAAAGAAAGTTTTGCAGGGAAGCCATTGATACAGCCCTCAGAGTCAGAAGTCTATAGACAGATATTAACATTATATGATGCTGAATATTGCATCAGATAACATTTCGTGGATCTTTTTTTTTCTATTCCACTCCTGACTGTGCATCAATAAAAGCATATATTTCTTTCTTTAACAAACACGAGTTTTCAAACTTTTCTGTTCTACTTTCTTACACCGTCATTTTTTCCCCAAACTTTTTCAGGTATAAAATGACAAAATTCCATATTTCGGAAAAGAGGATTGGTGCGTGTGTTGGAAGAAGATTGAAATAATATTCAATGTGTGCTTTTATCTCTTCTCAGTTTCGCCAAAGAAACATTTATATTGAAATCATGCAAAAAAGAAGCCTGGAATCTGTAAAAACACGTTTTGATGTTTCTTATTCGAGATTTTATTTCATTTGATTTAATTCCTGTAATGGCAATGCTTATTTTTTTATGATCTAGCATGGATAATAATCTTAATAACGTCTTGACTTTTTATATTGTCAGCTGTTCCTTTTAATTCACACAATCTCTTACTTATGAAAATCTACATTCTAAATTTATCCCAACCTGCAGTCACTGACACAGTGCAAAATTTATTTAATTAAAGAAATTCAATTTGAAGTAGTGTTTGTCATTCTCTAAACAAGCAGGAGAATCTCCCTTTGACGATGTCTTCAGATTTAAAGAAATTTTCTGTAGAACCTCGCTTTGAACGACATTTACAGTCAAATTAATTTACATATCATGAACATTTTTTTTTTTTGGTATAGAAACATTCTGTATAATTCGGTGAAGATTTCAGTTTTTAAAAAGAGATGAAAGATTCGATTTTAAGTAATGTAAATATTCATATGAATAAACCTATTTATTTTTTTAAACCTGTAAAAATCAGAACTACATTTTTTTCTACTTTAGAATGCATCTGGAATGCTAAACATGTGAAACTTTCCAGTTTAACATATTTGAAACTCAAAAATTGCCTTTGTTATTGCAAGTTTCTTTTTCTTGTAAGGAATTTATTATTAAAATATCCCTTATACCTGATGAATTTATTTGACCAATTGACGTTTTATTTCATCTTAAATGATACTACACTTTTTTCGACCTTTCTTATTTAATTCGATGAAGTTTCCACAACTGAATTTCAATTTAGCGAATTTATTCTTTTATAACGAAGTATATAAATGGAACGGTGGGACTTCATTAAATAGATTAATATGTAATTGTTTTTTCTATCCTCCAAACATTTTTCGTTTAATTTTGTTTCGCTATTACTGGATAAATAATTCAACAACGTTATACGATACAAAAAACCATGTGATAGATATTAAATGCTATAAAATTTTTACCGATGCAAATTCCTCACTAAATTTTTTCGTATAGAGTTTTTTCTTCCTTTATATAGTCGACACCAGATTTTTTTTTTATGATGATCATTAAGTTCACTCATAACTTGTTTCAATAATATTTAATGACTAACTATTCCATTGAAAAGTTAGATAAGTCATTCGTCAGTAATCATACGAATTTTTCAATTAGAAAATTCACTAAGGGATGTTTATAACTATGATTGATAATAGAAAACATACACAAATATTTCGGCTAGCGATGTACACACCCAATATGCGTGTGAAATACGTATGAAAATATTTGTATGTTATATTCGTTTGAGTAAAAATATCCTAGAAGTGAACGTGTGTTGGGTAAACTAAAATATAAAATCACCAGCTCTAAGAAACGTCAGGTTTATAATGATGCGGAAAATATAATATGCAAGTCCGAAACAACTTAAATCATATATAATAAAGTTAAGTACGAATTAAGTATCACACACGGATGTAAAGAAAATTTACATCTCTTTCATTTCTTTCTTAGCTAATCATAATTAAAAACGTTTCTTAGTCAATAGCATTTAACAACAAAAAAAATCTGTATAACTTTAATTCTTTTTATTTTAAAACTCAAATCAAACATCCTCTCATAGGACAGTACGTTCCTGTATTTCTATTAAATAGAATTTTCAACCAGAATTTAACATTTTCAGTCTTATGTTTTCAATTTCTGCTACTAGATGGCACACATATACCGTCTGAAATCGACCTTGAGCGTGCTCTCTCAACTACCTATATTTTTGACATCTTTTGGTATTAGTTCTCTGCCATGGAAGTAAAATGAGTGGGGTTGTAACAGAAGAAAAGTATTTCTAGCTAACAAATTAATACTTTTAGCATTTAAAATTACTAACAGGAAAAAATTTTAAGAAAAATCTATTAAAAATTTTGTCTAACAGTTTGAATATAACACTCACATCTCTCTCTGCTTTTTTCTTTAGGCACACTTACGTATGTAAATATATAAAGATATACACTCATACATACGCATACACTTCAACTACCTATTTCAATATAGGCTTTCTCAACTACCTATATTTTTGACATATTTTGGTATTAGTTCTCAGCAATGGAAGTAAAATGAATGGGGCTGTAACAGAAGAAAAGCATATCTAGCTAAGAAAAATTAATACGTTTTAGTATTTAAAATTACTAACAGGAAAATTTTTTAAGCAATTTCTATTAAAAAATTTGTCTAAAAGCTTTAATATAACACTCACGTCTCTCTCTGCCTTTTTCTTTAGACACACTTATGTATGTAAATATATAAACATATACACTCATGCATACGCACACACACAGGAAAAATTTTTTAGCAATATCTATTAAAAATTTTGTCTAAAAGCTTTAAAACAACACTCACATCCCTCGTCTTTTTTTTCAGGTACACTTATGTATGTAAATATATAAACATATACACTCATACATACGCATACACGCGCACACCCACACACAAAGGGAAAAAAAATTAAGCAATATCTATTAAAAATTTTGTCTAAAAGATTTAATATAACACTCACATCCCTCTCTGACTTTTTCTTTAGACATACTTATGTATGTAAATATATAAACATATACACTCATACATACGCCTACACACGCACACACGTAAAGGAAAAAAATTTAAGCAATATCTATAAAAATTTTGTCTAAAAGCTTTAATATAACACTCACTCTGTCTTATTCTTTAGACATACTTATGTATGTAAATATATAAACATATACACTCATACACACGCACACACGCACACATGTACACACACACACACACACGCGCGCGCACGCACATATATAATGCATTTTAAATTTATCAGTATGATTGCCGATCTTCGCATTTTCTTACAAAAACGACTGAACGTATAAATCCAGAGAGATATGGAAATTTGTTCCTGTTTATCAATATTATTCCCCTCCCCACCCAATAGCGAAAATCACTACCCCACACACGAAAAGTTCTCCCTAGAAATGAATTCCGGTGATACTACTGCCACTGCCTTCCAATAGGATTATTCCTTTTTTTCAAAATTAATTATAGAAATCTATATCTCTGTACCTAAGTAAGTTGAGACTGATATCCAGAACACAAAAGAGTACCATACGAATTTAAGTTCAATGACAATATCTCTTTTCTCTGTGCCAGCTATTACATTAAACGAATGATTGTGGCAAAAAATCGTGGTTTTTTTTTAAAGATTCATACACTTTGGCACTGGACAAATACTTCAAACATTTGCAGAATGCCAAGGTGTGTGATCTTAAAAATAACATCTTTCGAAAACAGTTCTTCATGTAACTATAGAGTCAACTCTGTTGACAAAGAGTTGTTGTTATTAAACTTAAATCCTAATGATATTTAATATGTCTCCACTCATATACAGGATTCCCACCTTTATTCGTTACACACCCCTTAACTTCTAAGCGGTGACTGCTTAGGCCATAAAGTCGGTGTCTAGGTATAGTAAAAAGGCTATGCGGTACTCGATGAGACAACTTACAACGCCATCTATCGGCAAATTTCGGAATTAGCGTTTTTATCTCGAAAACGGTACGAGATACGGGAAAAAAGTCAATTGCAAAGTGATTCAGCATCATCGATTTAGTAAGAAAAGACACCTTGCGCACATTAATACTTAAAACAAAATGTGAACAGTTCAATAATGAACTGAAAGAAGTTTTAAGTAAAGTTTATGTATGTATATTTGTTTGCCTATGCACCAAGCTATTCATTTAGATTTTGTGTCAGATCTCACTTCTATAGTCTTCATTGCTTGCTTAAAGCGTTTCACTAGCAGAGTTTCATATACAGTGAAACCTCTCTAGCTAGCCGCCCTTATTTCGCGGCCACGCCTCTAAACAGTCATATTTTGTTCAGAACCGACTCAAAACTCCACAAAGCCAATGTTATGGAAGAAACCTTTTTTCGACGGCCACCCCTCGAAACGGCCACTTTTTTTCGGAACCATTACTGATCACCATTGAGAAGTTTCACTGTATATTTATAATGTAGTTAAGAAGAAGAATGAGGCGCCTTTAGATTTTTACATAAAAACTTCTTGAAGCACCAAGAAAGAAATATTCTATATCCTTTGCGACATCCACTTTGAATACCTGATGAAAGAAAACTAAAAATTATTATCGGAGACTTATTATTGTCTTTTGCTTTTGAGTGGATTTAAGAAGTGTTATTTAACAGTTATTTAAATTATTTGATAAACTATGTATGAGAATAAAACAGAAAAATCTATTAAAAATTTCGTCTTTTGCACGATATTAATAGACTTTAGTTAATGCTAGACTTACCGAGATTTTATTTAAGTCTGAACTCTGATAAATATAGCTCACGGCATCTTATCTCCAACGTTATATGTTACAATGCGTAATTAAAAAGTTATGATTAATTACTACGAATCAAATTATTAAAAAGTTAGGAGAAAGAAAGGACATCCTGGGGTAATTAACTGTAATTGAGAAAAATGGGATGAAGTAATTGTATGATTAAAGTTTGTGTTTCAAAATCTAGGACCCACTCATTCAATTGCATCTCTTTATTACTATTAGGGATTTTTGCTGAAGCTACTAATAACAACAAAATTAATTTTACGCATGCAACATTAATAATTTTTTAAATCTCAGAAGTAATTTCCTGGAGGGAAATTAGCTGAGAGACGAATTAAAAACACAGAATTAGGACAAGGGATGATACTAACTATCATTAATCAAAATACCTTGTTGAACATTTTTATAATAAAAAAATACTCTTCTGAAAAGTAGAGGATGATGATATAAGTCATAACAACTGCATTTTAAAACAAGTGAAATAAGTTACACTTTTCATTACCTAATACAATCTGAGAGATTTTCTTAAATCAGAGAGTTTTCAAATTATAATCACTTTATGAAAATCCATAAAAAAACATATTTGTGTTAAGAAGGAATGAAATATTGAAAGAAATCCTGCATGACGGAAAACAACTTCATAGTTGTTAAGAATGTATGGTTGCATTCCCTCTACGATCTGTTTTCTTGCTGATTATCCATAATATATTTTTTTACATCTTTAAGCAAAAATACTGGTATGACGTGGAGTCAGATTAAAGGCAGAAAAACAATTAAGAAAAAGTTTGTTTTGGCGAGCGAGTTTCATGCAATTTAAACTTTAAATTTGAAGCTTATTCTGTTGTGGGACAAATAAAAATTTCTATACTTTCAGCTGATCCCAGAGGTATTTAGAGCATGAAAGTTGATCACAGAAAATGGAAAATTGACCATGCACTTGAATAAAACAACCTAAGTGCGTCTACATGAAGGTCAGGAGTAAACAGAAAAGCAAAAATTAAGTCCTTCCTGAAAATTTGAATGCATCTGCGATAGGTAAAACAACAAATCTTTCGTTGCTTAAGCATGTATGTTTGCCAATTTTTAAACGAAGTTCTAAAAACTTAAAAATTCCAGAGACAACTTTTTCTTATTCATTTTTCAAATGCATCAGGTAAAGGCAATGATTTAACAGGATAGCTAAGTTCATAGAGTTATCAGCAAGCATTTCAGTCTTATTAAAGGGTTATACCTAAGATAACAATTGCTACAACCTGGTAATATCGGCTAAAAGAAAATCTCTAAGACATCAACTTTCAGTAGTCTATTTCATTTACTCAAAAACAGTATACCCCATAACCAAACTTATAAAATATTTATCCAGCTGTCATGAATATTTCTACTTTTTAGAAACTACTCCTTACGCGACTTGACCTGACAGGCGCGTTGAACTGTTATATCACTGCGACTCGATTGCTGAACCTCCCAAACATTTAGACCTTTAAAAAAATTTTCCCTACTGGCTCAAGCTTTTTAAAATTGTGGTTTATACAGCAATATGAGCAATCATATATTTTGATAAATACTGAGGTCAAACTGTCTCGATGATTAAAAATCTGTGCCACATAGAGAAAAAAAAATTAAAAACACTCGTCGCAGCGATGTTTCCCCAGATACTTCTAATATTTTATTTTATTTCATCTCATTTGTTTTTTATTTTAACCCTTCAGCGGGCACGCCAATTTTCGGAACACCAGCAGGCGCGGGGTACGAAGTGCAACGTCTCTTTCAACCTTAATTATTCCTTTTGTAATAAACTTTTTTTTTTAATAGAAAACAATAATTCTGCGCTTTATGATAAGATATAAACAGTCTATAATACTGAGATATATTTATAATAAAAAGCCAAAGAATGCAGATACAATCGCCTTATTTCAAAACTGTCCGGTTTATTGGATCTAAGGAGAACTTGCGAATGGATTCCTATTATGTCCAAAAACTTAAAAAACTACGAGAGAGTGCATCTTCGTGATATTCGGGATACCCTGTAATAGCTGCACATTGGATCGAGTGCATCAACTCCTTCTTTTGTCGTATTGTAATTCAGTATAACTGTTGGTTTACAACGGTGAAATCACGACTAACAATGAATGGAAAGGAATACATGGGTCAGAAAATCATACCAGCATTAAAAAGGGTGTATCTATAAATAGAAACTGCTTAGAACATTCAAACCTTACATGTAAAAACAAAACATTCAAATTTACGAAAATGTTGCACTTTGTACAAGGGGCGCGCAATTCAAAGATGGAGAGAGCTCAGCATATATTTTCCTTGTGCTTTAATTTAGTCACTTAATTAAACTTGAAGTCTACCAAATATTTTCACTAGTCAAAAGTATCACTACACACCTAAAAATATTTTAACCGTAATTTTTTTCTTTAAAATATTCGTTACAGGAAAAAATCTTCCAAATGTATAAGCCGCATGAAATACTTATCGGTTAGCTTTATAGATCCTGACAAATATGTCTTAAGAAAAATTATTTGAACATACTACACTGATTTTTCCAAACACTGCAGAGCAAATTAAGTCGTAAATGAAGATGAGTCTTAAGACAAAACCTTCATTAGGCGCCATTAAATAGCTCGGGACTACTTTTATAGACGCAGTCATCAATCTTTGATTAGCTGTGCTCGAACGGACGTTATCACAAAATACAAGATAGATTTTAAAAGAGCTAAGTTTTGTGTGTTAGTACAAACTGCCGTATATCCATTAAAAATTTACGGCAGGTGAAAATGAATTTATTTCTAAACTTTGAAAATGTCATATTGATCGATTGCTCTAATAATGATAGTTACAGAAAATGGATTTTTTATTTGGCTCTTCAAAAGGCGCTCAGGGATCATAGATATAGAAAATGCAACAAATAATAGTTTGAGTATCTTACTATCGACAAAGCTGTATTATTTCATGAGAAAATATTTGGAAATGTCAGAGGTATATCAATAAAAATCTCTGATATGAAGTAAGTATTTCATTCTCTTTGAATGTACTAATGGTTACTTTGGGAAATGCGTCAATATATCTGGTAAGAAACACGTTAAGAACCTTTGAGCGTTCTGATTTAAAATAGGGCATGTCGGTAAATAATCTCCAGAAGTTCAAAATCAATACAAAATTTTTATCCGAGAGTATTATGATGCGCATTTTGTCTTACATGTCAATTTTTTCTTTTATATTTTTCTAGGCTCTATAAAAACAGTTCAGTGATTGACTGATAAAGCACAAACCAAACCACCGGACCAAGGGCTGAAATTTTTCATGGCGATTCTTCTTATAGTGTAGGGTGCACTAAGAGAGATTTTTGAAAAATTCTTCTTAGATTTTTTAAAATTAAATTTTTAAGCTGTTTTTGTAACTTTTTTAAAGTTTGCATTTAAAATAATAATCTGAGGGTTATAAAATTTATATGACGAGAAAAATCATAAAAATTCCTTTAAAGTGAAATCTTTTTCGAATCTTTATCTCCATTTTCTAAGTTTTCGTGAATTTTTAAAGATTAATTTTTATAATTTAATTTATGAAATGCTCATCACGTGATTTCTTTTCTTTTCGTGATACTTTAAACTAATTTTGCGTCACGTGCATAACAACGAAATAAATTGACAAAAAAATATTGAAATACGGTAAAAGATAAAATTTAACCTAGACTAATTGAGATGGAAGTTTTTTAAGAATTTAATTCAAAATAGTATGTTTTATGGATATTAAACATATAGATTAATTGCATACATTGGCCGTTGTATTTAATTTGATTATTTTCTTCTACATTATTTTGTCTATAAAAATATCCATTACGATATTTTTATAATTTTTTTTGGGCATTAATTGCATACATTGACCATTGTATTTAATTTGAATGTACTCCGTAGCGAAGCACGGGTATTCAGCTAGTTCTTTTATATTTTCCAAATATGTGTACCTGTAATAGAAAAGACAGTATCTAAACAAGTGAATAATTATTGAGTAGAAAAACTAGTTATTGCAACATCGACAATTTGTTTATGACAGCAGTTCTGCCTCTTTAATTAGTGGTACTTGGAAGGTTATTATGTACTTATTTTTTCCTTTTAAATGTAATTCGTCTGTTTTTTCTTGCTCTTTGATATATTAAATCTCTTCTCTTCATGCTTAAGGAAAACACTATTAAATTTACCTTTCTGTTTGATGTGCTTTCAGATCAAAGTTTTCAGGTGTGCTTTGAAACTACTCAAATTTACCTCAAATATACAAAGTAAACTAACTTCAGTTTTATTCAATACTGAAGAGAAACTGTCGCAGAGTAAAAATTAGCTGTCGTATAGCAAAATATGACCATAGCGCTCTCATCCAACTCTTATTCTCGACGAGTAAGTGTAACTTTACAAGTTTAAAAATCTACCTCCAAGACATCCGAATCGTATTTATGATCATTATACATTCTTTTACATTCTTCGGTATGTACATTCTTTTCATACACTCATCAATATAAAGAGGCTTCTATACGAGGCAACGCCTGTATCGCGTGATGTAGAAACAACGGTTGTAGAAGAACATACGGAATGTAAACAAAACCGTTGGAGGAATTGTGTACCGTTGGAGGAACAGCTGTACCAGGAAACGAGATAGATTATCAAGAAAAATTCGTTAAAATAACTAAGGAACACTGCAGGAAAAATGCCAGGAAGTGATAAGATATGAACATTGAGGAAACGCACGACCGCTATTTGTCATTTGTATAGTAAATAAGCCTTTTCGGAAAAAGACCATCTGTCATATGATATTGAATCAAGCGATATTTGTAGTGCAAATAAAAACAGAGAATTCTGGGGAAAGCGAGATGGGGCAGGAATTATCAAACAATGTTTAACGCGTTGAGTGTTATGTGAACCATATGTGAATTAAGTTTGACTAAGGGTTCAGGCCAAAATGATAAATTTATATACAAAGAAAGATTATGATAAATGTTTGATAATATCACTAAATGGGTACATTAAATTAAAGTATATGCTTTGTTTTCATAGTGTAAATCTTACCTTCTTTCTATTCGTTATTTTTTTTAGTCTTGAAAATATAAAAAGTCATATCTCATGAATATATTTAATGAATAACATGAACCACGTGTGACTCACGTGATCTCAATAAAATGTCTTGGGAAAATAGTATAAAACTCAAAGTGTGGATGTAATGTACAAATGTTATCACAAAACATTGAAAAGCAAGAAATAGGACACGTTCTGAAATTTAAATTTCAGAACAAAGCTTAAAAGTGACACAAACGTTTTGAGAAACATATCTCAAGGTATAATCACACAAAGAATACACTTTTTTCTTTCCTTAAAACAACATACATATTCGAGCTGAAATAAACAATGATTAAATTTCTTTCATCTTCATACTAACATTATTTGAACAAAACAGGACAAACCTTTCAGAGCAATTTTAAAATTCAGTGTAATAGGTTTAGAGTGTTTGGATGCTGTGTGACTGTTTCACGAGGAATATTTTTTCGCATGTCTGGTGAATTTATTTCATCTTTCTAGGAGAAGTATCAGGATCTTGTCAATATGAAATCTAGTAGATCATATTATTTTTCCATTAAAGGAAATAAAATAATTTCCTTGCGAGAATATATATATATGTTCTGGCGCCTCTCTTTAGGAAAAGAAAGTTACGATACTTAAAAACATTTATTTTATCACATATTACTGTGTTGTTAGAGGGTGGGCCTGGCTTATTATATATTAATTATATATATATATATATATATATATATATATATATATATGTATGTATATATATACAGAGGGCATTTTTTCTAAATAAATAGGTGGGTATACGGTGCTTTCTGAAATGAAGGTTTCAGTATTTTTAGTACCGTGTTTTCACAGGTGACGCCACAGGGGAAAAAAAACTCGCAATTAAAAAAATACTTTTTGTTTTATATTAACAATTGATTCATAAGTTTCTTAAAATTTCGGTTAAGTTAAGCCAAAACAATACCTAAAAAAAGGTGGAGATAAGCTGTATCCCCCCGCAACCCCGGAAAAAAAGTGTGTGTGTGTGTGTACTTGTGTGTTCTATGCATAAGGTTCATGCACAGAGAAATAAAGTTACAAACCTAGAATCTTTTCTCAATGGGAATATTTAAAATCTTTTTTTCTGACGAATAATTTTTGTTCAGCTACATATTAAACTATGCTGTTCAAAATTTTTAGTAATATCCCTTTTACAACAATGAAATATCGCTCAATGAAAACATTAGTGAAATCAACTCAGTCGCAAAATTTCATAACGTATATGGAGTTTCGAAGAACCTCCTTCTTCAGAACAAACAAAGAAACAACAGGTATATTTTGACATTAATAAAAACACAAATAAATTTTTCATCAATGAAAAAGTCTGAAAACCCCTAAAGTTTTATCAATCTTCAAGAGGCTTTTTTATGATACAAAGACAAAATGAATGTTGTTCTTAACATGTTTGTGGGCTAAGAGAAAGAAAAAAAATAGCAGCTCCGGAAAGAGGCCGAAAATTTACAAAGAATAAATTTAAATTAGATGAAAAAAAAAAACAGAAACATAAAATATTTCGTCATTTGCAATTAGAGGTGGAAACTGGAATTTGACATTGAGATTAAATAAGAAACTGGAACATTTTACACTTTAAATGATGAAAAGATTAAGAAGCAAAAAAAGAAACATTATAAATCAGTTTAAACTGATGGAAAAATTTTCAAATTGAGTAACTTCCACTCCTGTTTATAGAACGAAAAAAAAATATACAAAAAGAAAAATTGATTATCAGCTAAACATTTTTGCATGATTTGTAGTTATGCCTCGAAATAATTTAGTTTACTTTTCACAAAATAAATTATCAAGTTAATGGTATTAGAATAATTTTGTGCAAAGATTTATCTTTGATATACTAAGTAATTTAATTCATTGATGTTTAATATCAAAATATTTTCTAAGCATTTACTCAGACTCTGGGGTAAAATCAATTCTGTGTATTTTAACATCTTTATCTTACTAATTCACATTAATTTTCTCCCAACACGATCTGTGGTCGGGCCTGGAATTAGACCCACAATCCTCAGCATACAGGGTCTATATGCTGAGGATTGTGGGTCTAATTCCTGGCCCACATGATACTTTGGCTATGGTTAGAATATAGAACCGGTATGCTGAGGATTGTGGGTCTAATTCCTGGCCCGACGTCATTGATACTTTGGCAATGGTTAAATCATAGACCGGGTATGCTGAGGATTGTGGGTCGAATTCCGGGCTCGACCACAGATAGTCGTTACAACGTTACCTTAGAAGAGTAACCTTAGTAGTATATAGAAAAATTGTAATTATTGTAGTAATAAATTGTACTTATAAAATATTGTATTTCACAAATACATATTCAGGAATATAAAGGAAAAACGGAAAAATTTTTTCATTCTGAAATTGAAAAAAGAAACACTGCAGTTCACGAAAAGACATCAAGATACCGTGCCAGAAAAGATCGATTCAGGTCTTAGTAAATTATAAAGGCTGAACTTCGGTAAAGAATTAATTTTTTTAATGCATCGTCATTATAGTCTGCCTAGACAAAATCTTACGAGGAAAGTAACGTAGTGCAGAAAGAAGGGTAAATCAAACACACGAAGATTGAAAAATTAATTGCACAACAAAAAATTATATCAAACAATATACCTAATTTTTTTTGCATCAACCACATAGCGCAAAATAGAAAAATTTTCCCCATGACAATCAAAAATAACAACTTTGAAATTCTGACTTTTTAATTCTAGCGATGGTTTTAAATACCAGCTGAGGAAGCAAAAAATTTTGTTTAGCGAAAAAGAGAAACCTGATGGGAAAGTAATAAAAAATTCTAAAACTTCCCAAAACAAACGCCATCATTTTGTGAAAAATAAAGTCAAAGTCCAACTCTTAAAGTAAACAAAGACGTAATGGAAAGAAAATATTTTAAGAGCACGTTAATTATCTTTGAAAGGAATTGAGAACAAAAGAATGTGAAATATTTACTTTAGCAACCTTTGTTGTGCCTCAGTTTTCAATTAATTTCTATGAAACTTCAAATTCATCATTTCTAATCAGATCAAGCGAGTAATTAACATGCACAATAGCTGATGAATTGGAGCATAATTTTTTGGGGCTGAAAAGGAGAGGGTGGAAGGATTTATTCATGAAAATCTTGAAAAATATTTAAAAAATAGCAATCGTTTCTTGTCCCAAACATTTAAGAATAAGAGAAGAAATTAATTTAAGAAGTTAGAGGTGGCTTTTCTTTTGTAGAGTAAAGCTAATTATTTATGAATGGAGAAAAATTTAAACAATAATACAAACAGTCTCTATTACAGCTGAGCTAGTTAATTCAAAAATTTTCAATAGTTCTCAATTTCCAATAATTTTAATACCTGTTACAATAAGTTTCGGGAGAAAGATGAGGTAATTGGATCCTTCCTACCGCAGATATATGTAACACAAACTAAAGATTTTCGCATTACTCAGAAATTTTTTTCCACTTTGATATTGTACAGTTTCACTTTGATATTATACGAGTTTATTATCATCTATGAAATCTGGTATTTAATGATTTTCGTTGAAAACTAATTTTTATATTTAAAGGGATTTAACTGCAGAGTAGACTTATACAAGCTTTTCGTTTTATTATACGAGAAGGGACAAATTTAAAGCATTTACATACTTTATATATATATATATATATATATATATATATTTGTAGCTTGGTACAAGAAGTGTCTAAGTCAGTTTTTTCCAAGATGGCTTTGTTTGCTTATCTCTCTTTAAAAAAATATTATTTTCAATGTAAGAATTACCTAAATTTGTCCGATGCTTTAAAAGTGTTTTCTGAAAAATTGTACAGACTTGGGTACTTCTTACATTGAAAACAATATTTTTCTAAAGAGATATAAGCAAATAAAGTCATCTTGGAGAAAACTGTCTTAGGCACTTCTTGTACCAAGCCACAGATATATATATATATATATATATATATATATATATATATATATATATATATATATAAAGTGAAATTGGAAAACTGAACCTACTTATTAACATGCATACAACGAAAGAGCATCAGAGTATTGAAATATTTCTTAAAGAAATCTCATTCTATACATCATTAAACTATTTACATGAAAAGCGCATATTTGAGTCATTTTGAACAGTGGGGAGGGGGTATAAAGAGCAAAATCAGGTAGTTTTATAGCCAAAATACTTCATTCCCCTGCGTGAAATACATGAAAGTCATTTAAGCGTTTAAAACATAAATAAAATATTTAAAAATCGCACCCAAACTTACGATAGAGAAGGTGATGATCTGTTTCAGTAAAAGTAGAAGTAATAAATACATTTTTCCCAGTCAAATTTTTTACATTGACACAAGAATTAAAATAAATTAATGCTTGAGGCTTCCAATCATTTGTTGTTTTAGAGAAGGAAGAGTTATTAGAAGGAATGAGTTCAGAGGACTAATTTTATTATTAAAAGCTCATGCAAAACGTAGAAGATAACAAACTTGATTCCAAGATAAGGGAAATCATTAGCTGGCATATTCAGAGAATGGATCATTTTTAAACAAATTCACATTAAATTAGGGGAAAATTGGTAGAACGCAGAACATGGGAATTCACATTAAATTCACACTCACATTAAATTAGGCGAAAATTAGAAGTCGACAGAACATAGAACTATTTAAGGTGGTACAGTTCTAAAGCTACGTAAAATACTAAGACTCACAATTTTTATTATACTACCTGAGTGAAAACGAAATTTTTAATCTTAATATCAAATTAATATCCCAACGCTAATAATATTTTAGCAAAATAGTTGTAATTTTTCCTATTATGAATTATATTTTACAACGTAAGGTATGAACTATGATCACAATGATGTTGCTAATAAGAAACTGAAAAGGGAATTAGATTATTTAAATGCAATCCGAATCACTGAAAGAAATGCCATCTAATCTGTTAAAAAACCTTTGAGCTAAAAACTTCCCATCAAATTTGACTATTAGCGGGTTTCGATGTTATTTGCAGGCGCCCAAACTCCGAACAGTGGAAGCAACCATTTGTTTTTCCATCCCTGCACGCCCCTCCTCCAAAAAAGAAGTTATAAATACATATTCTGGACAAATTTCAAGGTGTTCAGATATCATAAGCTTATTTTATACAAGCGAAATTGAAAAAACGAATCTTTTTCTTCATGCGCTTTTCAGACTGCGGAATATCAATTTCATGCAAATGAATGTTTCCTTCTTTGCAAACTTCATTGTAAGTTATTAATATTCATCTTTTATGCATCTCTCTCCTGACAAATACTCACGAAAATTATACATTGCGAAACACTGAAAGGCGAAGTCATTTATATTTCTGGTAGTCCCAACCTTTCAACAATGGGGTAAGGTTTCTGAAAGGCGCAAAAAAATAGTTTTAAATATTAATTGCTTTCATAAGTGGTATATTTACAGTAGAAACTGCATTTACTTTATTCCCCACCACCCTGGTTTAGAATTCTGTTCGAGTGTTAAAACTTTCAACTGTTCGTAATTGATCACGAAGTTGTGTTTGCAAAAGAATTTTTCGCTCTAAAATTCTAATAACTGATAATATTTTGCCATATCAAAGAGTTTAAAGTTATTTATTGAAATACTTCCTGTAATCATTCGAGCAACTAATTGGTCTTTGCTTAAAATTAGTATTTCAAGAGAATATATACTTCGAAGAATGAGTTTTGATTATTTCTACAAGTGGAAGGGATAAAAGGAAGATGCCATTTCAATGAATTTCGAAACATCTTGCATGCAACATAGAGTTTAAGTTTTAAGCCTATGAGCGAAAGGAAATAATAATTTTGTTCTACTTCAGGTTCTGTCTGTAATCCCTGGTATGATGATTGATGGGGCATTTTTATTTTTAGATAATTAAGGATGCACGTGACTACACGCCTTCTCATCTTAAAAGTTTATCATTATTGATAAGTCTCTTACTAGCTAATCTCTCGCATTTTGTACTGCTATAAAAAGGATCTGCACTTATTATCTGAGCTAAATGGATAAAAAAATTATTTTTTTTTAATTGAAAGAAATTTCAATAGAGACTCTTTTGTTCAACATTACACCCAAAATCTTATAATGGTGGAGGTACTCTCTGATAATTCAGTAAATTTCAAGCCTCAGATTTAACTGAACTTCTTTTGCATGCAATTTAAAAGAAATTTATGCCTGCAAATATTGATTGCGATTTTTTAAGGGCAGCAACTTTCATACATGTAAAATTGCTTCATTAGTAGTGAACTTATTGTGGAGTTTTAGAAGTAAGGTTTCTCTGCAGAGCATACAATGATTTTTTTACGATTTTATGACTCCTAATAGCTTTTACATTCTAAGCCATTGTACGCAACAAACATGAAGTGAGCATCTACTAGATGCGTGATGTGGTATTAGGAGCCATTGCCTAGGAGCCCCTAGCTACTAACATAGTGAGGTCGGCCTTGTACGCTTTAACATACAAGTTCTAGGGATGATTTTTGGATCCACATATTTAAGGACTCTCTCAACTGAACGCTTTTTAAGCTGTTCGAATTTTTCATTGCTTGGGGTCCAACTATAGTTCAGATCGGTCAAACGAATACAGAAGGTCGTTCACACTTTATGGAAACGATTTTGATAGTTAAGTTTCGTGTATAAATGCCAGATTTTTTTGCAGCTATTTGCTTCTATCTGACAGCCATGATTATTGACAATAGCTCTAGCTCGAATTTTCCATGAAAGTAAACTTTTTCTTAGTGCTGTCATGTCAATTTTACCTCTTTCCTCTTGAACCGTTTTTCAAAGTCCGTTCAATGATCTTGGATGCCGTTTTCCTAAGGCTCGTTTTAATAAACCGAAAACGCAGAATCCATTGGAGAAGCGTCAGGTTATTTTACAGGCATTTCATTAAATGGGATACACTTTATTCCTGATTCTGATTCTTTCTTTGCTAAATAAGCGGCAGTTGATTTAGACGTGTGACTAGAGGCATTGTCCATATGAAGCTCAAATTTATCACTGTCCGTTCCATATAAGGCTGGAACTTCTTATTCAAAAATTGGTTCTAAAATATTCTGATAATAGTAGAATGAATTATTTTTGGCTTTACTTGAGACTTTTTTGATTTTTTAATTTGCCGTTGTAACAAAATCCTGCAACTACCATGAATCCCTTTGGGAACTTTTCTGTACACTGACGAAGCCATTTAGTACGGTTATTCCCGTCAGTTGAACAATAGAAAATTGATATTTTTTATTACAGTTACTTAAATACACCCATGCCTCATCGAGTGTTACCACAAATTTTCATTTTTCAGCAACTAGGTGTTTTTCATATAATTTTCTACAAATTGTTTTTTTTTCAGCAATATGCTTTGGCAAAAAGCAGATGAACTTTAGGTTTAAACATCTTTTTTTACTTCAAATCTTTATGAATGAATTTACTTACAGTGCCAGAAGACATTCATAGATTCGATGCAATGGATCTTTGAGTCGGCGGATTTTCTTTTAGGATCAGACCCTTTCCTTTTTTGATATTTACCTGCGTTCGAACAGTATTAGGATGAGGTTTTGCGGTCATGTTTTCATTTTTATTTTCAGTCAGATGTTTTTTTTCCTTTCAAATTTAATATATTTTAAATACCTTTTTTGAAATGCCATAACCCCGATTTTTACACCGCTTTATAATTTGTTGATACGATTATTTCTCCTCGGAAAGCGCAGTTACGTAGCCTTCAAGCCATCTATCAATTTTAGGTGTTATTTTCAAAACAAATCTTTTATTTTACATTCCAATCAAAAGAATACAAAAGAAGTCGACTATTCTGAAGTCACCAAATTTTTATCTCAAAATGCAAACGTGTAAAATAAATTACAAAATCGTTTCCATAAAGTGCGAACGACCTTCTGTAGTCTTAATTAAAAAAATATTAGAACAAGTAGTCTATTTTATTACCATTTATAGCCAATAACGATAAAAAAACTTAATTCCAGTCACTTAACAACTCTTGGAAGTTGAAGCTATTATCAATAAAGAATTTAGAAAATCATTATTTTATACAAGTGCGTGTCGTTTATTTCTGATAAAAGTATTATTATTATATTTTAAATAGCTTTTCTGTCCAAAGCGTTACTAAGGAAGCCAATACCTTAAATAATAACCACATAACACAATTAAACATATACTCTTAATCTTAAATGTGTATTCTGGTGATTATTAAATTATTACTTTGTCATGCATTTTATCCTTTTCGACAGGAATGCCCCGCGGTTATAAAAATTATGTATTTAAAAGTAATTTCCTGATTAGATCATAAATTTCGGTGTTTTAGAGAACAGAAAAGTTTTAAGAAACATTAATTATTTTTGAATTAAATTTACAAGCGACTGTTTACACTCACTTTAATTGAAAAATAATTACGAGGAAAATTGAGTTCCTACAAAAACCTAAACTAATTAATGACCTTAGAATAACAAAGAACTTAATTTAAATGCTCGACATAAATTGGATCATTTAAATAAAAACTAACAATTAGTTAAAGAAACTAATTAAAAAAGATTTTTAATATTTAATATTAATTTCAGATATCAATGAAATGCGAAGAACTAATAAATACTTTTTTATTGACAATAAAGGTAGAATTTATTATCAAAGAACAGATGGCAGGTGAAAATTATAATGTATGATGCTGTTAACTGAATGTAGACAGTGATGCATTAATTGTAGTGAAAATCATAGTAGAACAAAAGACGCTTGAATAATAATGCATATTATAATGCAGCAATCCCCGTTTGTTACTTACATGAAACATGAGAAGGATGTTAAAAAGACAAAGCGTCTTAAGACTGACTGCAAAAATTCAAATTAGCGACAAGTTTCAAACTAATTATAGTTCTTCAGCAGGCCGGGGAGCATTAGGGGTGATTGCCTGTATGGACAATTCACAAATGTGAAGATCATTAAACTTTTTGACATAAATTGAGGAATTATCTGAATTTTTCAGAACTTTGTGTGTGTCAAACGAGCGAAAGGAGTTCGTTTGTCAGAGGAATGGGGAGTAAAAATTTATGTTCTCATGACCGGGTAAAAAGACCCACCCGAAAACGGAACAAACAAATAAAGCAAGGTGGGGTGGGAAAAGGTGGGAAAGTAGAATTGAGAGGATGGAATTATGAAGTAGAATTTCGAAGTAGAATTACGAAGCGGAATTTCGAAGTAGAATTATGTAGTGGAATTAAGAGATATATTTGAAAGAAAACAGGTTAGTGTGAAGTTGGAAAACTTATTTATAGTTTGGTTTGGTTTGGAGCTTTACGGTCAACGTTTTGCTACACGAGGACTAATTAGACCGGGACCTACAGTTTAAAGCCGATTCCAAATGGCTACAAGCATCCTTATTTATGTACATGTGTTTTTCCAGGCATCTGATAAAGATGAAATAGGCATGCCATCGTCTAAAATTGAGAAACGGGTATAAAAAGTATTCTACAAAATATGTTGTTGTTGCTTATCCCACTTAACCGTCAGCAACACCAGATCACGTGCATATAGGCTAATAGGCAGAGGAGGGCGGCTCTGGTTTTAATTAGCACCACAAGGTTCGGAGTCCAACTTGGCTTCGATCCGATCCCATAATTTTGAACCGAGTCAAGTGACGAGACCGGTACACTTGAACCCGCACCTCCAGAGGTAAGTTTGAGAACTAGGAGGATATTGCAGCCACGACAGATTTTTTGTGCACCAGCTGCCTTTAATGTACACGGCGGTGGATTTGTCTGCGTCGAGCATCGAACCAGTGATGTTCAAATCACTGGCTTGCTGCCTTTGCCAACTGGGCCACCACGCCCATACAAAATCTAACTCAGATATGGAATAAGCATGGTGAATCCTTTTAGCATTAGAGCATTTGAATCTGTACCTGTCTTTGATGGGCCGTATATGAAATGTTCCATAATGTGTGTATCAAGGCAAGTTTAGTTTGATCTTCATAAGAATGATTGCAGTTGCTGAAAGGTATGTTATGCATACTCCCTTTTATGAGATTGGGGATGGGAGTTCATGGGAGGAAATCGAAGTTTGTTAAGGGGTTTATATAAATTTTAGAATTAAAAGAGAAGAATATTTGTTTTTAATTTACGACAAAGGTGTGTATAAAATGGAAGGACTACTAATTTAGCATTACATAGGGATTTATGAAAGAGCAAAAGAGCAGACTTTCCTGGGAGTAAACTGCATTCTTTCATGGCTTTATATATGACCATCGAGTCAAAGTCCCTGCTGATAACTCAAGATTTAAGTTAATTTCGTTATTTTATTAATTATTTTTAAAGTGGATGTCCCCTAGGTGGTATGTTCGTACGTGCTTTTGGCAACACGACAGGAGAGTCAAGCCAACTGTTGGCGATGTGAGAGCCAGGTGGAACTATTCTGGCATGATCTGGAAAACATAATCGTACCCTGAAATCAAAGGATAAAGATCGATCCGTGGCGGAAAAAAAACTGGCTCTTATTGGCTCAGATAACCAGAGAAGAGTTTCAGTGCAACGGATAATCCAAAATCAACGGCGTAGCATGCCTAGCATAGTATATTGAGCTTGAAGGCTGGACAATCGACCAGAGGAAAACAGTACTATCGAATGAAGAATACAAGTTCACGCGTATGATAGAAGGGTTTCGATGTGGTGACACCCCGGAGAACGCTTGATTTGTGCAGTCTTTTGAAGAGTTTGGTGGTGATGGAGTTAGATTATGTTTTGCGTACAAGTTCTGTGGGGTTAGACCACTGGTCGATATCCCTGTGACAGATGAGTGCATTCCCATTCTGGAAAATTGCTGGGGCAGTTTTACGGAAAAGACGTATGTCACTACTAGTATGATAATGCTCCTTGCCATAAAGCTTCAGCTGTTATGGACAGAAATGCAGTGGACGGTATGAAACGACTGTACTGTTTTACACAGAGTCCAGATTTCAATCCCAAATAAAACATTTGTGATTAACTACAGAGGCAGTTGGGTTTCGAAACCAAAACATCCAAATTTTGTTTCTCAGTTCAATGTGGCTTTGCGAGAGAAATTGACACAAATTCCGAAGCTTGGCGGAGAGCTTTTCTCAGCAAGTGTTTATGGTAATCGAGTCCAAAGATGGAGATACCAGTCATCAGAGTAACTATTTTCTGTGCATGTTTATTTCTACAGTATCTGGTCAATTACATGTAGATAGTGTTTATGTTTCTCTGTGCACTTAATGTTTTACTTAATTGTGTGAAATGAACTCCCGAATAAGCTTTGGGTACTCAAGGAAAAAGTTTGGGAAACATTCTTTTATAGGTTAGGCAAAATAAAACCAAGTGTAAAAGAGCACATAACGTTCTATTTTTGGAAAAAAATACTTCATTAAGAATCTAAAAGTGCTATTGCTTGGTTTTATAAACAAAATAACACAAACACTAATCGAAATAAAATTTAAGACACTGTAGTTAAACTCACAAAAAAGCCTGATATCTATTAATCTTCCGATCTTACACAAGAAAATATTGAAAGAAAGTGCTTTTATATAATAGAGCTTTTTATTACTGCATTCCGACGAGTGTAATATAGATTATGAAGGTCATAAATCAATTTCTTTTTTTAATGAACCCTATATATTAGATTCAGCGAGTGCTTTTTTGTAGACCAGCAACGCCTCATACTAATTGACCGATAGACTATACATTTCATACTTCCTAGATTTGTCTTGTATAGATTTCAGTAATATCCTATAAAATGGAAGTGGAAATAAACAGTCATCGATTTCACATTTGTCTGTTTTTCAAAAATCTATTACTTGAATTAGAAAACTGTATTTAGAAAATTGAAAAAAGATAAAATTTGATACGAGTTTTGTTTCTAAAAATTTTGTGAAAGACATACTGGTTTAGAAATAATGAACTTGCGATATTGAAGGCTAGTATAAAATAGATGAACTTTATATAATGTGGAGCGATATTTTTTACCTGCTCTCCGTGGAGGATTTAATATCTAATGCTTTTACGAATTCTGTAAAAGAAAAATCCCCTAACATAACTTTATTGCTGATTTTATCGGTTGTTATTGAACAAAAAAGAAGAAAATGTTATCATTTTGATATCTTTAACCTTTATCTCAAGATTAACACAGGACAAAAAATATTCGAAATGTTTTAATTGGCTTGATGTCACGCACTACAGTTTGTTAGAGTAAATTGCTTGAGAGTTTAAACAACTTTTGTATTAGTGTAAAACTTTACACGTACGAGAAGCGTGAATAAATTTGCCAAGTTACATTTGAGGACGGGAAAGGCAAAGTGGCGTAAGTCAGTAAGCCAAGTGGTGTAAGTCCAAAGCGTTTTACTGCAAGATCTACAAAAAATTCCACTATAAATTGAACAAATTATAATTCATAATAATTATTATAATATTGCAAATAATAATTATTTGCAATTCCGCTGTAAATTGAACACGGAGATTACATTTTTGCCCTCAAATAAAAAAAGTTGAATATGTGACTTACACCACCTTTCACCGCCTCATTTATTAGATACATTTTCCTTTAAACGTTTTTCCCTATACCTCCTCTATAGAGAAATTTAACGTCTGTTTCTGTCAGAAAATTTTATAGATAATGAAATGTAGGTATTCGGGCACGAGTACTAAAAATTTAGTGAGCAGTCTGCTATTATATAGGGGATACCTAAGCTTGAAAATTTTCTAAGGGTTATTAGTCTGACGTAATTCAGTAGGGCAAAAAAAGCCCATACTTATTCATAGCTTTTAGTCAAAAAGACCTCTAAACAAAGAGTCGAATGAACTGAAACTCAATTTGAGTTTTGAAGGTATCAAACACAGCCCCACCTCGTTAAGAGTGAGGAAAAAGATACAACTATCTAAACAGCTGTTAAGACTGCTATGTACTAAGAAAAAAAATCGTATTTCCCTTTTGCTCTTCTTGCAGACTCTTGTGGTGGGAGGAGTCCAGTTGACAGTTCGAATTCCACCCCCCTTAGGATTAACATTTTGAGGGATTGTAACGGCTCTCTCTCTACAGAGGGGTTAAGCGCTGCCCCCCAATTTTTTATTTCAAATATATTTTTGTCAACTATTTACAGGTACATAAATACTGATAATCAAATAAAATTATTATTGTCAGATAGCCTGAGCTTTTCTGCAAAGCGCTACAAGATTCATTTTATAAATTTCGTCCACGGAAGGAATTTATGAGCGTTTAAAACACACTATACCAGATTTTTCCCAGAATAATTTAAATTTTAAAATATTAATTGCATATTTTTTTTAAACGAAAAATGTACACAAATGTAAAATTTCTTTCTCTATGACGGAGTACAATTTAAAAAAAAAAAATCTCTGAATCCAAGTCGGCAATCCGTGGACAAATTTTCTCCATAGGTTAGCATTGAGGTGAGCAAATCCAATGGGGTTAGTACATAGCAGCCTTAAATGCTATGGTGTTTAGGTGCTTATCACTTTTTACCCCCTTGACAAGAGGAAAAGTCATATTTGATGCCCTTGAATCTCGAATTGAATTTCGTTTGACGTGGATGTGTTGAAAATTCCAATGAGATGAATGAATTTACAGGGTCACTTTTACCTGCAATATTTTTACGGGTTTTGGCGCTTTTCCCCATTTTCTGAAGTTGTAAATATTTATTACAGCCGCAAATATAAACTTTCAAAATATCGCTATCGGACATTTTCAAGTGGCTTTGGTTTCGTAAAAAGAACTATGAATAATGATGTGTAGATTTACCGTATGAAGCAAGTATTTCTGGAATATTAATTTTTCACAAGTTTATATTACATATTTCTGATGTAATATATATGTGTTAAGGTTTAGACAAGGGTTTAAAGGAACAAGAGTTTAACACAGGGGTGCCCAACCTTTTTCCTACATCGACCCCTTTTAAAAGAATGATTTTATTCATAGACCCCCTCACATTTTTCTCTATAATATACAGCAAACAACATAATTATAATACTACTAATCTATATATATAAAACAGTTCCGTAACTGACTGACTCACTGACTCTCTGACATACAACGCACAGACCAAACCGCTGGACCTAAAGAGCTGAAATTTTGCATGGCGATTCTTCTTATAGTGTAGGGGTGCACTAAGAAATATTTTTGAAAAATTCTTCTTAGATTTTTTAAAATTAAATTTTTAAGCTGTTTTTGTAACTTTAAGTTTGCATTTAAAATAATAATTTGAGGGTTATAAAATTTACATCACGAGAAAGATCATAAAAATTCCTTTAAAATGAAATCTTTTTCGAATATTTACCTCCATTTTCTGATTTTTGGTGAATTTTTAAAGATTAATTTTTAGAATTTAATTTATTAAATGCTGATCACTTGATTTCTTTTACTGGTACTTTAAATTAATTTATCGTCACGTTGATAGCAACGAAATAGAAAAAAAACATTTTTTTTCTTACTAATGCGGCAGACGATTGGAAATTATCCAAAAAAATATTAAAATACAGTAAAATATATGTTCCTCAAATTGTACTATATTAACCTTACTATATTCTTTAGTATGTTCTATTAGATTTAATTTGAATATTTTCTTCTACATTATTTTGTCTATAAAAATAACCTTAAGATTTTTTTTATAAATATATTTTTACGTTTTTTTACATCATTTGCATACATTTATCGTTGTATTTATTATAAATATATTTAAACATATTTTTGGCATTAATTGCATACATTGACCGTTGTATTTAATTTGAATGTACTCCGTAGCGAAGTACGGGTTTTCAGCTAGTTACACATAAAACACGTAAAGACAACAATTTGACAAAAAATAGAAACAAAAAATTAGAAAAAGTGGTTCATTAGGTTTTTGTTTTATTATTTTTGTACTATTTTCACTTTTAAATTCCCAAATATAAACAAGATTTCAGGCACACAGATTGTAGTTGCACAGAAGTTTGATTTCAGTTAATGTATTGGTTGTGTTTCATGCATTGATACAATTTTTTTAATGTTTGGCCTGAAATTTTTTTATCATCGTATAGGCACAATAACTAACATAACGAATATAAATATTGTTAGGAGTTTGGGGCCAACTTGGCATGTTATCGCCAGCATGCGATGTTTTGGAGTCCACTATAAATAAAAACAATGGTTTAGCACGTTCAAGCGTCTACCATGGAGTAAGTAATAAATCATGCTCTTGGGCCTATTGTTGGGAAAATGGTTTGGTTGAGCGGTGTGGCAACACGGGTTTTGTTTCCTAGGTGAATAAGAGTCTGGAATAAAAAGTTCAGTTCTAAAGTTGGTTTGAATGCGATCGGTTGAGGTTTTTAAACAGGTGATATTCTTGTAAAAAGTTTTATTCTCGGCTGGTATAAGACGAGGTCCTTAGAAGGAAGGAAATTAAAGGTCGTATGCAAATTATAAATAACTATTGTATTGAATTAATTAATGTATCTGAATTCCTCTATGTTAAGGAAAGTTCTTAGGTGCTGGAATTGTTAGCTTCCAGCGAAGATTCAACGTTTTTATTTTGTCTACGCTTATGCAAGTTGTTGAAAAGTGTACTGGAGATTAAAAGTCATATAAATTTCTGTTATTCAATTGCGTTAACTGGCATATTTATTTATGTGTTTGAAATTCACTTTTTAGAATATCTTCCCGTCGCTCGGATTTGGTACAATATACGAGTATATTTTACAAAACAATTTTAAAATGCGTGGATCACTCCGCCCCATGGAAATCTGTATTTATACATATTAAAACGGATATTATTATCTAAAAATTACATTCCTAAAAATTTAAATTAAATTTTAAGAGAGAAAAATTTATCATCGACCCCCAATAGATCCCTGGAATACTGTAGACCCTTTTTAAACTTCCATCGACCCTGGACCCCGTTGGGAATCAGTTGTTTAACAGAAACATTACCTGTAAGTAGTATTTCCCAGAATATATAACTCTATGAAAAGTTGTTCGCCTATTCGTTAAAGTTTTTGATAATTTTGTCATTTTGCATACTATGAAAATTTTCTGGTAATATATACGATGCCTTGCTCATAATTCTTATCAAAAATCATTGTAATTCCGTTTAAAGGAGTATTGTGAATTTTAGAGTAACTGACTTAAGTAATTAATAGTTTTACAAATTATTAATTACTTATGTCAGTTGATTATTTAAGACAAAAGGACAAAAATTATCAAATAGAAGACAGAAAAAAGACACACAAAGCCTCATAACACAAAATAAGGATGTCACATATCACCTCTAATTTCCTATTCAGAGAGGTTGTAGTTAATTAGCGATGAAGATTAAATACCATGGTATTCGAAAAATAACTTAATCCTACCAGGCGCAGCAATTAGAAAACATTAGAAATAAAAAAAAATTCATAAATCAGATTTAAAGATAAAATTGATGTTTTTAAAAGACAAATTTTTTTTTTACATCTATCATTATATATGAGAATTTTAATGATTTAATACTCTAATATTCTTAAGAAAAATCTTTTATTCTCACAACATGAAATAATGGTTTTTCTGCCTCATAGGTATTTACATAAATTTATTTTATTTTAGTACGAATATTTATGAAAAACATTAATTACACAAAATTAAGCGCAGTATATATTTATCAAAATATAAATATAAAATTTATAGCCTGAGAATTGATAATCTCATAGTTTAGAATATTTTTATTTGTAATTAAATTATCTCCCTACTTTAAAGCTCATGAAAAAATACAAGTTTTTCCGTTCAATTTTGAATACAGCTGCCAATTGGAATTGCCCCTTGAATTCAATTATGCTGGATAAGATAAAGAAACATCCATCTGGAATTAAATTAAATGGGATGCTTGGAAATGTGATCTAACTTATTTAGCATTAATTTTAATTCGGTATCAATTAGTTTGACGCTAAAAAACGTAAAAAATTATGGCACGATCAAATTAATCACAAGGTTGAGATTTTATTGGGCGTAATCCGTTTGCGATTGATAGAATGATATTCATTATTTATCTTTGATGTATTGGAAGTCAGTCATGCGACTCCACCCTCTTTCAGTCCAGGGCTAGAATAAATAAATCATGATATACAGTTTCTTTGCTCCCTTTTAAAACCTTTATCAGGAGCTTTATGCCTTTTTGAGGTTTTATTATTTTTAGTCGAAGGTAATCTTATTATGCCTCAATTTGTTACAGTCTGTGTAATGTCAAATTTCGGAATGCAGGTATTACGCAAGCATTTTTATCTACAAACTGATTTATTTTCACTTAGTATTGAAATAGTTATTATAAATAATGTTAAACAATAAAGTAAATAACTAAAACAATGTTTTTTATTTACACTTCAGAAAGGAATATTTTAGCAATAATATTTTTAGCTAGCCATAAGACCGAAAAAGGACAACTTCGAACTTGACGAAGCGGTCATCTTAACTATGTTATCGTTAATAAAATTATTCAGCACACATATAAATATTAAAGAATATACGTAAACATTCATTTATAATTATTAAAAAATGGACTTTTTAAAATGCCCAATTAAAACATTTATTTAAAGAGTGTTTAGTGATTGAGATCATTTTTTTTGCATGATGTTGGGTGATCCAAAAGTTATGCAGCCGGGCTGAAGTAAATGGCATCAGAATCTGTGGTTTACACTCTTGCCGTTGGCTTATGTGGTTACAGACGTTTTGCCTTGGTTTTAAATCGTAGGCCACAATGATTCCAGTTTTCTTGTAGCAAAAATAGACTGTAGCGTTCCAAAACTACCAACCAACTTAAAGCCACAGAATCCGCTATTCGAAACTGCATGGTGACGGCAAATTGTTTCTACGCATGATACGATTATGAATATACGTAGCGACAACAGCCCACTATATTTCTAAGGGTTAGCATAACTATAACTTAGTATATTTTAAATAACTCAACAGAAAAATAAGGCAGTATATTACAGGAAGAAGGCACTGACAGCCGAATGAAATTAACAGAAAACCTGCACTTAGAGCTAAACGCACCATAAATGCAAGATTCTGTAGCAGTAATAGAGCATACAAAATCTAAAAACAGTACAACGAGGCATATTTTTCAGTTGAATTATTTACAATATACAAACAATATACGTAGCGACATAGAGCTACAGATTCTGTACTGCTACAGAATTTTGCATTTATGGTGAGTTTAGCTCTCAGTGCAGGATTTCTGTTTATTTCGCTTGAGTGTCATCGCATTCTTGCTGTTATATAATATCTTTTTCTGTTGAATTATTTACAATTTACTAGTTATAATTATCAGTTTTTTTGTATGATGACTCGTTGCAACAGCGCGATCTTTTATTGAAAAGTTTTAAAATAATTTAACGCTAGTGCAGTTTTTCTGTTAATTTCGTTCGTCTGTCTATGCCTTCGTTTTGTAATTTACCTTCTTATTTTCTGTTGAATTATTGACAATGTAATAAGTTATAGTTACAATATACTAAGTTATAGTTAACTGTTTTTTCAGTATGAGGATTTGTTGCAACTGCGCAATCTTTTATTGAAACGTTTTTAAATAATTTAGCGCTAAGTGCAGATTCTTTGTTAATTTAGTTCGGCTATCCGTGTCTTCTTCCTGTAATATACTATATTATTTTTCTGTTGAATTATTTACAGTGTAGTAAGTTATAGTTAAAGGATAGCATGTAATTATTCGGAAATTATTGTAGACTTTAGATTCCAGAAAATACCCTCTAAATTCATATCGACATTCGGAAAACAACTGCGACTAGAAATAAACTTTTACAATGACAGCACTGAGCCTGATTATAAAATGTATGGAGCCACATTTGGAATTCTTTTTCCCCCAGCGTACTTATTGACTATGCATTACCGAGAAGTTCATAACAAGGGTTTAACCTAGTCCACGGCGACCTGGTACACTGGAGGTGTATATTAGCACTCAACACATTTATTCGGTCAAGAATGTAGTCGGTGTGGGAAACCCATTTTACGAATGGTGCATGCTTATATTACAGTCATAAAGGAATTATTTACACCTTCTGTTAACACACCTTTCGTCTAGGCAGTCAGCCAAATTTTGACAGAATAATGCTCTCATTCATTGAATAAAGGCCTGTTCACATAGGAATTCGTTGCGTTGCGTTAAGGAAAAGATGACATTGAGACGAAAATAAACCAATCATAGGCCTCCAAATGATTAGCAATGAAATTTTTAACGCCTATGATTGGTTTATTTTCGCCTCAACGTCATCTTTCCCTTAACGCTACGCAACGGACTCCTATGTGAACAGGCCCTAAATCAGTCAATGTGATCCCTCAGTGGTTTGATAAATATGGTGGTGATGGTGTCTTGTCTGCCATGGTTATCCTAATCGCATGACGTAAATACCATTGAACATGCACACACAATCACGAAACATTTTACTGACAACTGTTCAAGCAATGTTTTCCCCTTCAAGGGATGAAGGGGAATGCATTTAGTTTCTCTTGGATAAATGATGTAAAAGTGATCCTGTTGTGCTCTAAGAATGAATTATAGATTTAGCAGACATTTTATTTTAGGACGAATTGCATGATTGTATTCGAAATATAATTGAGAAAGCCACATTACGCATGACCAAACATTATTACCTGTGGCTAAATCAAAATTTCCGCGAGTTTACTTTTCTAACCTATGAGTGGAGGCACTTGGTCCTGGTAGTGGATCAAACTGCTCACCGTTTAGTGGATAAATTAAAGTAGACTTTAGGCTGTACTACAAGCTCATAGTGGACCAACGTAAAATGGCGACTGTTTTCTACGTTTCATTGATTACCTGTATAACAAGACAATAAGGGCAGTCTTTCCTTAGTTAATATGGTACAGAGAAAAAAATTAACTGTTTCTTTTAACGTAAAAATATAAGTTAAAAACTGAAATATTAGAAAAATTTCTTATTTTTTGTCTGAGATTTAATATAAGGAGGCACAGGTCTTTAAAACTGGCTTTACTAAAGCATAAAGCATTTTTATCACGGCAAAACTTTTATTTTTAGATCGGTATTCTGAAGTTTTTCGTACATATATTTTTAATCAGTCATTATGAGGTTGCAATGAATAGATTTACCACAAATAGAGCCATTACTTACTAATTTAACTCAATAAAGCGGCACATTAATGTAACAAGCTTACATGGTGAGAGAGGGATGTTATCTAGTGTAAGATGCAAATAAGAAATATTTAGATTGCGAGTCAGTAACATCGTCTTAAAATTCCCGATAGAAATCAAGAATATTTTCAGATAAACTAGTTTTGCATAGACATAATCCTTCATTAGGCTGCATAAAGTATAGTAACTTTCTCAGAGGATTATATCTATTAATCTGAAACTAGTACCTAGTTTTAATTTTCTATTGTGGATTGGTAGAGAACCTGATATTTATTAACTTATTGTGAGCTACAAGTTTTATGCCAACAATAGTTAGACTGTAGTTAATTTATGTTTAATTCGATTTTTAAGTGACCAGTACTGAAACATAATTGAGACAACACATTTAAGTTATTATTACATTATAACTAAATTATTTAGAATAAGTAATTTAAAGTAGGTGAAATTATTTAATAATTTTAATTTAATAATCGGTTCTTTTGAGTTGAAGAGGTATGTTGTGGGTAAAGTCAAACTCGATTATGACGAGCAAGAAGGAATTAATACTGAAGGAAGTAATACTTTTATGCTCGTTGAATCTGGAAGCTCGTAAAAACAGGGTATAAAACTGACATAAAATTGTCCTTCATTTATTTTTATTTAGTACAGTGAGTAAAGAAGTTGGTTAATTTAGTTTGAATTTTTTCATTTTTTTTGTCTCTTACTTTCCGCTGGAGGAAACTCGTGGTACATTGTCCCTTGCACCACTTTCTTAACAAAAACAACAAAAAAAACCCTGGAGCTTTCCTTGTTTCCGTACATTTGAGTACGTCGGTAGTTATTCAGCTAGAAGTTTCTTATTATTGTCGCAACAATAGTCCGTTTCATTGATTAAAACTGCTGCTTGTATTTCAGCGACAAATTTTCTGCAGTTGGTATGTAAGACACTATCATAACCTTAATCGACAGGTACGTAGTAATCAAATTCTGAATAAATAATATTCAAGTTTACAATCAGGGTTAATAAGTTATCAATATCATTTTCCTTATAGAAATGAACACTTTTAAAAATCTTCTAACTAGCCTTATGAAAACTATTTTTTGTTGTTTAGAGAAAATAAAATCACACTTGCAATATCCAATTTTTGTTCATAAAAAATGAGTGCAGTTACGAATTTTAAATGTTGAAACCAACCGTTGTAATCCTATTCCCTCGTTTAATTCATCCGGGTTCTCTTTAAATAAGTGCTCGCCATAGGAGTGTTTATTCAGAAAGTTTCATAACAAAACCATGAACTTTTTTTAAATAGGGATGTATCATTTCAAAATGATGCACTATTATCTCAAAGTAATCAAATTACGATAAAGATTGGGCTCTAAAAACAAATGATTTTACGCAACTGAGAACTGCATACATCCATTACAATTTATTATACAACCAGAAACATTGAATCAGTCCGAAAAGTGACTTAATGAAACAATGAATCCCAACTTGTCTGACAAGTGCCCATATGGGGTTTCTTCCATGATACACATTCTTTCTTCCACAAAAGGTTTCTCTGAAAATGATTCCTTCTGATTAGAATGCGGGTATTTTCTTTAGAATACAAAACCTAAATGGCTTCTGATATAATATATTAACAAGCATCTAATGCGCAAGAATAATTTTTTAGTTACTTTTTTTTTTGTCAACCACAGAGACACTTATGCGCATGATTTATGAACTATTTGATTAATGAATTAATAATGAAGTTAACTAAATAATATTACCTTAATTATTTTATTTAGAAGGTAAACTTTCAGGGAACGAAAATTAAGCGTGAAAATATTATTAATGGCTCTTACAAAATGAAAAGTTCATATTAAAAAAATTGCTTCTATTATATTTATATAATTAAAAAATATCTTTCCTGTTTTAGTAGGCTCATAAATTGGTATCAGGGAACTTATAATATTTGTAGTGTTGTTAGCTTCAATTTAAGACATTACCTTACATCGTAAAGCATAAAACCGAATACCTTTATAAATCTTCAAAAAGTTTGAACGTTTTCTCTTCCTGAAATCAACTGTTCAAAGGACAGGCGTGTTAGACCCTTCATCCACAAGACTCACTTTTACGAACCTTCCAACGTATTTTATTACTTATATTGGCCAAAAATTATTATAACAAATGCTCTACAACCGTCGAGATGTTTTAATGGTTATCGTCTTGCGCTTCCATGCAGTGGGCTTGGGTTCAATTTTCGAGTAAGGCTTAGACGTTACCGTGATAGCGCATATAGATTGGTGCAGAGTTCTCTGCCTGCAGACCCCCGACTACTGTCATCACATTAGTCACGGTAACATTAGACACGGTATTTAGAACCACCCCCATTCCTCATTTCTTTGATCTGGTGTCTCCCCCGACCCCGCTCGACACCATTTGACCCGCTGACCTCCCCGCCCTTTCTTTGATGGACCGTCAGAGGAGGCGATCCACGCATAGTACAGAGTACAGAGTGAACATAAATCACTGGATTCCCCAAGGCACAGGCAGAGAACTCTGCACCAATGTATATGCACCATGATGTTTCCCTCACGGGGAGCCATGTTGGATCAACTAAATGGTGCTCCTGTAATAAATTCATCAACAAAATTTCGTGGTATAACTATTCGAACGTCTCACCCCAAGTACCTCGGCATTAGAAAAACAAAAACACTACATGTTTAACGTAAGGTTGGACGGCTGGTTTCTTGGACGATGCGGTTATCTTTTGCCTTAAGAAAGATGGAAATAAGGACTGTGTTCACTAACACCATATTTCACTCTCAGTTTAGAAGGGATTAAAGGATTATTTATCAAAATTTACTTTGTTTAGTTCAGATTTTTTCCTATGTCGTTAACGTAATTTCTTGATTTTAACATTCTGCATTTTAAGTCAACAAATACAGGCTATAAAAGGAGCGACCATTTTTAAGCGACCATTAAAAAGAAACATAGATTATCTACAGAATTCTAAATGGTAAAGTGGGGAAAACAAAAAGCTTCGATAGTACAAGTAAAGGTAAAACATGGGGGAAAAAGAGACTGAGCGAACAAAGAACAAGACAAACAATTAAAAGTTACGAGCAAGAATGGCACAGGGCCGTTTCTTGTTAGCTGGGTCAGCAGGGTCGTAATCGGCAAGATTTTTAATAAGATCATTTGGTAAATCTTTATAGAAGTTGATAGCAAGATTTTAAAGATAATTTTGAATAGTAGGGAGATTTATCTCCCTATAAATGTCAACATTTCGAAAATACCATGGGGAGTTAGTGATTTGCCGAATAGTCATGTTTTGAGCAACAGCCAAAATTTTAATGTTGGAATCCGTTGCATACGACCAAACTGGTCCAGCATACGTAAGTAAGGATCTTAAGAAAGACTTATAAATGAGCATTTTATGGCCTAAGTTTTTATAAATGCATGATTACACTGTTCTGATTACAGTAACCAATTTACACTATCTAGGACCATGCGAAAATGAGCCACTGAGAAAAAAATTAACCAGGATTTTGATTGATTTCTCACAGGAGGAAACTATAGCTGCCATTAGAGAAGATACCAAAAGTGGTATGTGTGTGATATTTTCTGTAATTTGCCATTTTTTGTATAAACAGTGTTTTCTGTATTTTGGTGTATTTGATATTTATGACTTTTTTCATCTTTAATTTTGGGTATTTTATACTCTGGGCATTAGTTCAAAATCCTTTAATACTTTAAACAATTCGGATATATTTTCTAAATTGAAGTGGGTTTAATCAATATCAAGGCGCAACATCTTTTTCAAAATAAGTTTCTCAAAAGAAACTTCTTTCCTAACCATTAAAGGTATTATTCCGGCTGCATAAAGCTGTATTCGCAATAAGCTAGCTACGATTGGACGTCTACCCTCGAGGGTAATAAATCTCCCTTCCTTTCAACACTTTTACTTCTGCATTCTGGATACTTTCATCCATATTTGAATAATGAATTCCTCTCTATTTGCACAAATTTCCACATAAATTCTATTGCTGATCTTTACACATACACCTTGAATGTATCACTTCTCATATCATTTGTCAATACTGACATACTTTGCGAGAAACTGATTGGGTTAGTGGCCTGCAATATGTTTTATTATCTTCTACTTCATTAGTCTCTCTGTGCTATCTTAAGCTGAACAGAGCGAGTGCTTGTATGTGTACAACGCATATAAATAATATTCCCCAGAAAATATTCTGTCTTTTTGCGTGCATGAATTCAAAAAATTATTTACTTACACATCCATAATGATATAGACATAGATTGACCAAAGTTTTCTCTGTAAATTTTAATTATTTAACAAAGGGGAGTTAGATTTTGATTTTTTACCAAAGGGGAGCGTGAATAGAGTGATAAAAATATTATGCCATGATAAAGACCGAGGCTTAAGAATGAGGTGTCGAAATGAAGTTTTTCTTTCATCAGAATATGCCTTGTACAGAGCTGCTTTTATAATATATAAAATCAGGAATTTTTTATATTGTTTACCGCAGTAACTTGATTTACCTTACTTTATTTACCTTATTTACGTTAGTTAATTACTTGAATTACAGATAAAATTTCTTACCACTGTACCTTGGCCATTACAGTCGTTAGATTAAAGTCAGCAGTAAGATTAAAGAGATAAATTTTTCCTTAGACGTTCCTCTGACGTTCATTAAAAAGTGCAATTAATCCAATGGTAAGTTTTTGCAATTAATCCAATGGCAATGGAGCTGTTCCGGCAGGAACATTGAATCCCGAGATATAATGATTAAAGTTTTTATACTTCGTAGCATTTAGATAAATGAGAATTAAACTCATTTAGTGGAGACATTATTTGCCATTTTTTTATGTTGGTCGCAAGTATGAAATTATTAAATAAAACACCTTTTTTTAAATACTCCCATATTTCTTTCATACAAATTATCACTTGTTTAGTAAAAAATAAATGACTAAACTTTCAGAATAAGTAAAGTGAGAAAATTTTCTTTTTTGAACGGGGAGGGAGGCTCTGTACGTAGCTACACAAAAAATGTTATTCTTAAGGTGTGATTTAATTACATAAAAGGATAAATTTGTTATTAAGTATACTAATTAGTAAGTTACAGGTTAGCATAGTTCACATTATTACGTTTTTATGACTAGAAAGAGTATGCTTTCATTAAAACAAAACCAAACAAAAATTTAACTTGGAAATCTGAGTAATTCCTCTTTCATCGATCAAAATACAGTCCCTATCATCAAATTCCACAGCAAAGTTTCTCGGTCAACATTCTACATTTGTTTGGGAAAAAATAACACAGGACAACAGAGGTTTTGGTGCCGGGGTATTTGGAGCTGATTTCATATGAATGCCCTGAATTTAAATATGGTATTAGTTTTTGCCTAGGAGCTCAAATTTCTAAGATATATCATTTTAGTGAAATATACGTTACACTATTTTAAGTTCAATCCATGGATCAAATTAAAAAACGAAACACAGTATTTTTTATTATTATTATTATATATATTTTTTAAATGTTAAAGGAACATAAAAATAATAGAGAATATTGCAGTAGTACTTATCTAATTACAAAGAGCAAGAAAGAGGAAATTATCATGGATGAAACCAACTAGTCACTGAACACTTCGGAAACTTCTTTTCCGTGACATTCTTGAATGTATTTTGTAACAGTCCCTTTTCCAACAACTCCAGCAATAATATACCATTATGTGCGTATCCCATCTTCCTTGTTAATGGTCTTCCATAGTTTTAATATTCTGGTGAAATCTTTCACCTTGTTCCTCACTGGTGTCTCCTAAATTTTCAGGAAAATGGTCTTAGTTGCTGTTTAAATAGTGCACCTTAATGCTCATGTTACACCCAAGGGATCTGGAACTGTTTAGCATCTCGTTTGCCAGTTCAACATAGTTTTCAGCTTTTCATTTGGCCAGAAAATTTCCGACAACTGCAACAAATGAAGTCCAGGCTTTTCGCTCAGCCTCATTCATGGAATTTACGAAGGCACGATCCTTAGTGAGTTGTCTCATTTGTGGGCCGTCAAATATTCCTGCTTTAATCTTTTCCGTACTCAACTTAGGCATTTTTTCTCTATATATGCAGCATGACCCTTTTCTTATCAAGAGCCTTTACAAGTGCTTCATTAGGCCCAGCTTGATATACAGTGGAGGAAAGAAGATTTTCTCTCGTCCAACTAAGGGGTTGTTAATGGCATTCTTTTCCCCAACGTCCATGTTTTCTCTCTTAGGCCACTCCTTTCTAACTCAGTGGTGTGTTTTGTCTCTGCTATACCAGAGGCACACGATGCAAGGATATTTGGTGTAGCCACTTTGCTGTCCAAGGAGAAAGTTTACCATTTTTTAGTCCACACAAATCCCCCATTGATGTTCATGATACTTCATTTTCTCCAATACCAAAGCTATGGTGTCATATTCTTCTTTCATTTTCGTTGAGTGAGCAATTGGTATTGAACCCTATTTGTTCCCATTGTGTAGAAGGACACATTTCAAACTTCGCTTTGAGCTGTCAATGAATAGGCGCCAATTACCTTGAAAATATTCAGGAAGACCCATTTTTCCCAGGAGTCCTTTTTTCCAGGAGGACAAATCACACATACGTGAATGTATTGAACAGAAAAAAAAACATTGATAGATAAGTGGATGTACAGTAAAACCTCGTTTATCCAGCTCTCGAGATAATCCGGATCAGATTTGCAGTCATTTTTATTTAATGTTAACATTCGATAATTTTTAACTATGATAGCAAGAAAATAACTACAAGTACGCCAAATATTCGCTTTTTATTTTGATTCAATGTACAGTTGCTGAATAGATAGTACAATAAATTATGGTAACAAAATGCTTTTTGTTGAGTTTAATAAAGCTTCACTAGACTTACCAATTCTTTGTTAAGAAATTATGTGGAAAGTTATTTTTATATTTTTTAATGTCTTGTAGACAATACTATGTAATTTTGTTACAAAACAAAGTAAGTATTTTTAGTTAAGTATTTTGTATTGTTTACTACTCATATTACCCTGATTTTTGATTGTCCGGATTGTTTATAGTCCCAGTTAGTCCGGATAAACGAGGTTTTACTGTATCTAAAAAAGTAGAGCTGATAGAGGAAAAACTGATTTCATTTTTAGATTCAGCGCCCCAAATATAGCTAAAATCAGTTCTAAAATCCTAGGCACCCAAAAAAATTTTTTTTTGTAGCCCTGTGTAATCAGTCCTAGGCAAAAGGGATTGGGAAAGGAAGGAATGTAAAGTATCAAAAACACGTAATTTTTTCTTTCTTTTTTTAGAATTACTGGTAAGCCATTACATTATTATTTCACGTTCTATCGATGTTCATTAAAAAGGATAATTATTATTTTTTCTTTGCAATAAATCCAATGGCAATAGAACTCTTAATGTGAGAACATTGAATTCCAAGATATAACGATCCGTTTTTATACTTAATACTGTTTAAATTACCGAGAATTAATTGTTTAAGCGAGTTCGACTGAATAGTTTTTGTATAGGGATTTTCTGTGCAGCTATCGCTAAATTGTATTTACACTCTTTGATTTCATCATTATATCAAAAGTGTGGTGAGTAATTATTGCAGATCTCAAATAGGGGTTTTTAACCAAGTAGTACCGAAGTAAATTCATAAGGGTATACGGGCATTTCAGTATCAATATACAGGGTTATCGAAAAAGGTTGGACACATTTCGAAAGCTCATAATTCTAAAATAAATTAAGCAAACGCATTAATATTCTTTTCATACAACTTGGCAAGTGTCCAAGATTTCTAAATGCAACTGGTACGCAACCGTGACGTTGAACGTTGCGCAAAAGCGATGTGAGGTGGAAGAGCTCTTCGTTCGGCTTTCCGTCAGTGCAATGGGGACCGTTCAGGAGAAAGCTCAAGCGGTGGCCGTTTGCGATAAACATGACGGTAATTTCGCTGAACTGTTTAAACAGATTTGTACTCCGCTAACCACAACACACATTGAGGTTTCTCCTGAACGGTCGTCATTGCACTGACGGACAGCCGAACGAAGACCTCTTCCACTTCGCATCGCTTCTGCACAACGTTCAACGTCACGGTTGCGTACCAGTTACATTTAGAAATCTTGTACAATTGCTTGCTAACTAGGGCCCCCCGAATGTTGGGGGCCCCCCAAAATTTTAATTTTAAAAGGAAAAAAAGAAAAATTCCCATTTCAATTTTTTTTTATTTTACCTTTTTTAATAGCAATTTTTGTATATATCCTTTCAAATTTGATTGATTAATTGGTTCATCATATGTATAGTTATATGTATAGTTAATCATATGTACGAGTATGTTATAGTGCATATAAGGGATTTATAAGTTTTTCTGGTTGCATTTTATTGGTGTTTTAATGAAGAAGTTAATATGTTTTATTGCTTTTTGTTATTTGATAATGTTCTAGGCTTCTACGCTTCAAATAGCCAATTCTTGGTAAAATGGTACTTTCACAATGATTCATGATTATTTTTTGTGTGTGTCAATATTGGAAATTTTAAGCCCACATTAGTGTTAGGGGGCCCCCATCCCAAGTTGTGCCTATAGTCAAGAATTTTCTAAATCGGGCCCTGATAACTGTTGACAAAGTGCTACAAGGACGATTTCCCTGAATTGTACGAGACGATAATAAATGCATTCTAAAGATCAAGATGCCTGATAGATAATGGGGATTATTCGATTATACTGAACAAAAGAACACATTTTTGTGTATGTTATCTCCTTAACGAATTAATATTACTTTTGATCATTTGCGTTAAAAGTAGTCAGTATCTTTTGCAGATTTTAAACATGAATTTTGTTTGAGAAAATATCTAACTGTAATCTATTGTTCTAATCACAGGGAACAAAAAGCTGGCTTAAAAATATGTTGATTATTTTATCCATCATTGTTTGGAATCTTATATTTCTCCAACAACTTTCTTAAGAATTGTTCCTGGGTTAATTTAAACACAAAAGAGTTAATTAAAATGCATTTTAATGAAATAAACTGAAAAATGTTTTAATCAAATATACTCTTTCTTTGTACTAAATTTTTATGAAAGGGTATTACTTTGTTTTCTCTTAGACGTACATGTCCATTATCAGTGACATTTTACAGTGGTTCAGCATGCACATTTAAAGTAAAACCATCTTGTTATCACACCATAGCCCATTGTGTAATTATAAATTGAGACATGCACACAAATGCGAAAAATTGTTCAGTCTTCAATGACAACAAGCAACAAAACTTTGAGTATTTGACTTTTCACGTTCTCAGAATTTTTTTTTTCTGTTCTGAACAACTGATACCTTTTCTTACCATAATGTCGTTTCTGATGTTTCCAATTACCGTCTAGACTGCATATATAAGGGGAAAAACACTGGAAGTATTCCAAAAAAGGCTTTGTTTTGAAAGACATTTCTCTAGGATCAAAAACCTTTTGTATTACTCAGCAATAACACATTTATGTAGCTCAAAGCACTTTTTGACAAAGAATGAAAGCAACAAATCACTCACGAAACAAATCCTTATCAATAAAGAAAAGTTAAGTCTCATTCCCAAAACTGTCGAAAGGAAAAGAATTACTTAGTCAAGAGAGAGAGTGCCGTAAATTTTCTTGCTATTGTCATGGTAATGTGTGTCCAAAAGAGCTAGGGTCGAAAGGATTACTAGACAAGTTATAATCTATTTTCTACACAAGTATGTAACACCCAAAACATTCGTAATTATTTTAAAATGCGTAAAAGGAAACACGAAAGAAGTTCATAAATTTTGAAAGAAAAAGTCTCTTAAGCCGGAAATACTTAAACACGTAAAATACTTTACATTGATGTACACAAGGCTGTTCATAGGAAATGTCAAGGGCAACATTTCAAAACTCGAAACTTAGACGTTTATCGTCCAAGTTTAGTAAAGCATTTCAAATTTAAACAGAATATCATTGAACTTCATGATTTAAATAGATATCTTGAAAAGTATCTGTATCTACCGGCGTAAGAAATTCATTGCTACAAAGGCTTATATGTGTTATATGTTTGTATGCAAATAAACTGAGACAACTAACTGGTTTTCGGGCCAAAATTTTTATTTCCCATTACAGTAGCCCCAATGATTATTCATTCTGAGGGTAGGTGGTCTGAGGGCAGGCTAATGTAGGTGGAGCAAGAAAGCATACACGTACGAGACAGAATAGTATGACAATTGTGTTGAGATTTCAAAGGCATTCTGCCATATGTGTTGGAATTCCTCGAACCTGAAACAAAGTGTGATAATCCATTGTTGTCTCGGACATGATTCCAAAGCATTAAATTTATATTTTGTAAATAACTGTGGGGGTGATGATTGAGTCAGGAAAATCACAAATTAACACATGTCATTAAAAATATTTTACGCTAAAACGTCCCTGTTGTACCAACAGCCTAGCTTTAAGAGTAAAATCTGTATTTAACGAAAATCACTGTAGGCATGTGCAGGGGAAGCCACTATACAAGGTCTCTTAGTAGGTCTCCTCCCCATAGGAGAATGTGTATAAGGTGGAACTATGCTCAACGCATTCCCTAACACGCCCACCTTGTTGTCTCACTTCGTGATCTTACCTTACCTCTTGGTATTGTAATTGAAGAGAATCGGGAAGTACTAGCTAGAGAGGTGAAAGTCAGAAGAATATCAGTTGTGACAGATAAGTTAATTCAGGTTAGCATGCAACGCGTGCTTCCTTTGCAGTGTTCAGGGAAGCTTGATGGAAAGGTCCAGATGCGACGTGACTGTCGTTCGGTATTAAATACTCTCTATTGCTGGGAAGATCCCGGACAGCTTTTACAACACCCAGTATGGAAAGGTAGATGGCCAACTCCCCTCATATACAGAAATTGGTTTAAGGGTTATCGAAATTCGTCTCCAATTTCGAAGTATATTGATGGCTATCAGTGATACAAACAGTCATAATTATCAAATAACCTGAGCCAGACAATGGTCGATTGGGCAGGGCTTTAGTTTTTCGTACCAGTCTACAGTCACAAGTTCCATGACAGGTATGGGTGTTTCTAGCTATTTGGATTCAGTTATAAAGGGCTCATCCCAGTCTGTTTAATCCTTGTGTAGCTAAAGATGACAGTAGAGTTCCAAAACTCACCAACCAAGCAAAACAACCAGAAAAATGCAACATGAAATATATAAAGATTCCTATCAGAAGTTCCACTAAAATCTGAGAATTAATGCACGAATGACTACGGCAAAACTAACGCGTGAATAAACATTTGGCCCAGTCTTCCAGTTATTTTCACAATCAGTAGAATTTCATTAATTGCTGAATTTCGAAGAACTTATATGAAGAATTGGAAGTATTGTCAATGAAGATCTTTTGATGAGATTAAACTATTCACAAAAGTTTTTTTATTGTAATTATTGTTACAACTACTGATGAATTTACTGAAGTATTCAATGAAAAGACCACACGGGTTATATGTTTGTATGCAATTAAACCTGGAACAACTACTTTAAATTTGAACTTCCGAATTTGTATTCCATTATAGACATCCTCCAATGCACAATTTGTATTGAGTACGGGTTTTTAATTTCAAAACTGTTCTAATAAATTACAATTTATCTTCTTGAAATCCAGAGATTGAAAACAATTGTCCAATAACATGCTTGAAAAGTAATTTAAAATCATATAAATAAATAAATAAATATATTTAAAACTCACCTCCATCGTTTGTGAATGGTTCATAGATTTGATAGCATTGATGGCACACTGTCTAGAAGCGAAGGTTACAAATGCGCAACCTGAAAAATAAAATCACACCTATGTCAATATTATAAATGTTGATAATTTGAATGCAATAACTAGTCATAACACGTGGGAGGGTAAAAATGTGGAATTTTCAAGACATTGAAAAAGGAAAACACAGAATCTTTGGTAAATTATTGTAAAAACAGTTACAGATATAACAGAGAAGGCATTTAATATGATGATTGTATGACATCACCATGCTAGTGACATCACCATGCTAGTGTTTAGAAAAGTAACAAAAGAAATTTCACGAAATATGCACCACTATTTGATCTATCCGTCTTGATCTGCTACTGCTGAAGGAGGCAGATTTTGATTTCTAACTAAACCCCTACCCCCCTATTTTTACTTCCATTTATAGTGAAATTTTAAATGTACTTGAGAAAGAAAAACCTACCATATTGTGAGAGTCATATCTATATTTAATATTAAAGACTTAATATATATCATACTTAGTGAATATATATATATATATATATATATATATATATATATATATATATATATATATATATATATATATATATATATATATATATATATATATATATATAACATTTAAACATACGCTATAACATTTAAAGCTAAAGGAAACCTAAATTAAAGCCCCAAATTAACCTAATTTCTAAGTTCTAAAAATCGTTGGGCGAAAAACCTTAAAATGGCGTCTCTTTTCCTTTTGAAACCAGACTACGTGGCGTGGGTACCTAAATTAAATACTTCTGAGCAATATCACGTCACTTTTTAACCAATTAAACACCACTATCAAGATCACATGATGTGATGACCTCAATAATTCTATAAAAGAGCCTGTTTCATGTAAAGGTAGACACTTCGGGGAAATCTGTTGTATAGTAAATATGTAGTCTTCGGATAAAATAAAAGTATTGAAAGTGGCGATGTGTTCCTGCGTTCCTGGGGCTTGAAGGCAAATGTGACGCCAAGTTCTTGGATACGCTTTGCTCCATAATGTTGGATGCGAAAAAATTAAAGTTGTGACGACTTTCTAAAATAATTCTGCCTGACCCTCGCCTCCCGGTCCTGATGTTACACACACACACACACATATATATATATATATATATATAATTTATCGAAGACAAATATTACATAAGAATCTCATTGGAAGAAACCTCAAATTTGGAAAAAATAGTATAATACATTGCTCACAATTAAGGAAATAGCTTAAAATAATATCTTAACGAGAGTGACCAAGAATCACCACCAGCATATCAAATTTGAAACTCCACAATGCTGGGTAAAGCTGAATTTATAGGTGTAAGTAACAACTTCAAACTTATGGTCTACGCAGTTCTAGAAAACACTGTTGTAGAAGATTCTGGAAGACGTCAGTATGAGGAGTTTGTGACCACAGTCATTAAACTCGCCATGAGGAATTCTTTAAATTGGTATGTATCCTCATGCATTAAAACTACTGTATGTTGGTTCTCCACACACAAAACATTTGTTGCTAGGAAACCAATATCCAGTGATCTCGAAACAATAATTTCTTCTCATACATCCCCGTCTATCGCATGAAATGTGATGGCACTTTGAATATGATTATATAGACCTATCTGAATTTAAAGAACACCTTTCAGAACCACATGATAAATATAAAGGGATTTATATCCCAAATATACTACTACTACAACTACAAAACAGACAAGTAACAACAACAACAAAACACCTATATACATATTTGTTGTTGTTGTTGTTCCTAATGTCCCCTGGCCGGAAGTTTCAGACCAGGTCCATATAGGCTTTGGGCTGAGTGGTGCAGCTCCGGTTTTATAATAGCACCACAAGGGTAGGAGTCCGACTTGGCTAGGTGCCACCCCAGTTTTGACCGAGCACCCCCCAGGGGCGACACCTGGTGGGATCGTACTTTCCCCATACACTGACCTCTTTAAAGGATTTTCCTGTATAAGGATTTAACGTGCCCATATACGGTCTAGACACGAAGGTATTTAACGGTGCTAGTCAGGATTCGATTCGAACACCCTCAGTACTGAATTGACTACCGATTGGCTACCTCCGGCTCCTATGCATAGTAAACTTCCAATAGATGTGGTTCATACCACAGTATGGAAAATTCCATTGAAGAATAAATCAAACAAACAGCTGCTGAGTAATCACTGCTGAGTAGGGAAATTATCAGAGGTGAACAAAGCTACGTCCCAATCAGCAGAAGATGTCCTACTTCTGCTGGAACATTTCTTGATATATCAAGCAAGAAATTTCAAAGGGATCTCTCTCTCTCTCTCTCTCTCTCTCTCTCTCTCTCTCTCTCTCTGCGTGTGTGTTAGTTATGAATTTCTCTAAATCAATTTTTTAATTCCACTGTAAAATGTATGGCTGATTTTAATTTAATCTCTTCTTTGAGGACGTGTTTACTTCATAAAATACTTTGTTTCTAAGCTCACAGCATAGCCCATTTATTTTTAATTTCATGAAACTTTTGTTGATAACTGGATAAACTTAATATATGTAATGAAATGAAATATTTTTGACGTTTATGATGACACGAAAACAAAATTTAGTTAAAGATATATAAGAGTCCCAGTTCAAACTAGTTAAATATGTGCTCTTTTATAATTAACTATTTTTTCCCGCAAACTCATACGTGCCTGTGATACATTTAGTGACAAAAAAGTCGATAAAAACTAAAACGAAAACTTTCAATTTATAACAGCAAGCGAAAGAAAACTTTTAATTCAATTTTCTTAAGCTGCAGGCCACGAAAAAAATATAAACTATCCTCTTTCACATATTACTCCAGAAAATGAACAGTCACTTTCCTTACCATTTCTAGCAAGCATTACTACTTATAACGAAAAGAAAACCTAAGAAATTTTCCAAAAGAAAGGAACTCCATTTCTCTAACAGCTGAGCATCTATCTCAATCTCTCGGAACACATCCTGGATCTAAGTGTTGGTCAAGAAATGAAAGAGTGCATGAACAGCTATGATTGGTCACCCATCCCAGACAACGGGGTCAAATATTTGCGAAGACTAAGGAGTATAAATGGCCTTTTGTTTGTCTACTGCACTTTGACAAGCTTACTCTTATTTCCTTTTCCCATCTTTCACTGGTTTTAATTTTTTATCAAAATATACTCTCTTTTTTTGAAGCAGAAAGGAAAATATTAGGTCAACAGTCTAATGATTTCATTACATTGTTATAAATGAACAGTGCACTTTCCCCCTATATATTTGTTTAATAAAATATAGAGGCAAAATAAAGAAACATTTGATGCATTCAATACGTAACTTTATTCACCTAGCAAATGCTATTCATACTCGGAGAAAAATAGTATATTAGGTTATTCCGGGGAAAAATTGTGCATATCATTTGTTCCAGGGCCAGATCATCGTATAGACAAATGAGACAAATGTCTAAGGACAGGCTTTTTAAAGGGCCCGGTCAAACTCTCTTTTGAATTCATTTTGTTTTCATCCTCAGTATTAAAACGTGTAAAAAATTATTTACGAAACTCCCTGAGTCAATCAAAATGAAATTCTTTAGCTGTTTTATACATCGAACAAAATGCTTTGGATAATATTAATTATGATGAAATAATTGATAATTCTGCTGAATTATCTGCATGGGTATAGAATTAAAGACTAGAAAACAGAATTTTTAAATAAAGTTTATTCATATTTTATACAGTGGAATCTCGATCGATCTTTTTCGGATCCTTCGTTTTTCCGTATGTATCGTTCATTTTATCAAGTCCCAACGACCATATTGCTTTGTTATGTTTCCGCATCTATCGTTTTCCCGCATTTATCGTTCATTTCAATCGGTCCCTTGAGAAACGATAGATCGAGATTCCACTGTACCTACTTTTGTTAGACATCCAATAAAATAAATTGCAATTTTTTAAAATTTATAAACCAACTGTTCAATCTTTTCTAGAAAAACTAGAATTTATTGTTGTATACTAAATATTTTTTATTAATAAAAATTTAAGATTTGTTATAGTTTTTAAACATTATTTAGTTTTGTTTTATTTATTGTTTTATATTTTTTGAATGCTCTATTTCTTGTGGGAGAGGGAGGGGGCCCGGTAAGAAGAA
>OU015501.1:129741608-129804108 GCA_907164885.2 Dolomedes plantarius
GAAAAAGAATTAGTATCGAATTAAAACAGAAAAGAATGTTTTCAGATGCATTATTCACTAGAAAATGGCTAGACGTTTAATCCAAACAGAGAAATAAGATTAAATAAATACCCCCAGACAAATTCGCTTTCTCTTTATCTAGTTTTCATTGTTTTAACTTCTAAACAAAAAATATCAGACCTTTACTTTCACAGTAAACACAGATTTGTTCAATCATTTTTTAATGATTTTCCTATTTATTAAAGTCGAGAGTATACTTTTTTTCGCTTTCTGCAAATATAGTAAGAAAATATTTTTTTCTATCCGAAATAAAACACTGCAATTTGTAGCGTATGTGAAAGTATTCAGTCAAATTTTTGTTAATGATTTCACTTAACCTTTAAAAAGGAAAAACTTTTTCCCCGAGATAAATTATTCGCGAGGAATACTAACAAAAATTCAGTTCCTTTCAATGCAGTTAAAGATAATGTGATTAAATAAATATCCTAAGACTATCCATCCATGATTTTGCTTTTTCCAATAAAAAATGTGTTTTCTAAAGATTCGTAAAGAGTTCAAATTTATCCTGACAGTTTTTCCAATGACACAGCTTTTAAGATTGCATAATACATTTTAGACAAATTATTTGCAGGTAATACAAATAACAAATTCATCCATTTTTAAATATATTGCTATTTGATGTTTTTTCCATAAATAATCTCAAATACGAGGACACTTTAAAGAGAACAGGTATCATAAACTGATCGAATCAATAGTATGGAATGTTATTCATACAACGAGGGAAGTATTTCTTTGACAAAAATGAATTAATCATTTTGATGATAATTTTTGGGGGGAATATTGATATGTATTTCAAAAATTTTCCAACCTTGCGGTTTAAAACATGGTGTCTTAGTCATAAACAAACAAACAAATGAATACAAACAAAAACTAATTTTCTTGAATGAGAAATATACAGGGTGTTTCAAAAAACTTTGACACATTTTAAAAATTTATACAAAAAAAAGCACACGAGTTAGGAACTAGAAATTCACATATGTGTTACCTTACATATTAGAGTTTTTTTTAAGTATAGTCAATGAATTTTAATATGTACAACTTTTGTGGTACGGTGAGCATATAGTTGGTAATAAATTTCAGCCTATGTGTGTTCCAAAATGGATTCCGTAACACATAAAATTGAAGCAATTATGAGTCTTTTGAATTTATTTAACACTACAACTGATTACGAAGGACAATTCCTGTTTCCAGAAACTTTTTATACCAAGCTAAGATGTTGTTACTACTTTTCCAAATTTCGTTGCATTTGAATAACAGATTACATTTTGAAATACCAGCCAACACACATTACTCTCTCTGATGGAATAGCCATTTTGCAACTTCCACTTTCACGGAACAACTAGCGCCACCTGTTCAACTTTTTTGACACAGAAAAGAACTATAATACATACGGTAACACATCTGTGAATTTCCAGTTCTTACCTTGTACACTTTTTTTTTGTATGCTTTTTTTTTTGTATAAGTTTTTAAAATGTATCAAGGATTTTTGGGACATCCTGTACAATGACTGAGCCCGGCAAAGGCTAGGGCTCTCTATGTTCTAAAACAGCCCTCAGAGCTCGGCCCAATATACAGTAACGCTCTGAAAATAGAATTGACTGAGTAACTCAAAATATATAATTCAATGTAGCTTTTTGGGAAATAAAGTATCAAATATATTTAATTTATATATATAAAACAGTTCCGTAACTGACTGACTGACTGACATACAACGCACAGACCAAACCGCTGGACCTAAAGGGCTTAAATTTTGCATGGCGATTCTTCTTATAGTGTAGGGGTGCACTAAAGAGATTTTTGAAAAATTATTCTTAGATTTTTTTAAGTTAAAATTTTAAGCTGTTTTTGTAACATTCATTAAAGTTTGCATATAAAATAATGATTCGAGGGTTATAAAATTTATATCACTAGAAAGATCATAAAAATTGCTTTAAAATTAAATCTTTTTCAAATCTTTACCTCTATTTTCTGATTTTTGGTGAATTTTTAAAGTTTAATTTTTAGAATTTAATTTATCAAATGCTGATCACGTGATTTATTTTACTTGTACTTAATTTATCGTCAATTAATTTATCGTCACGTGCGTAACAACGTAATAGACAAAAATATATTTTTTTCTTGCTAATGCTGCAGACGATTGGACATTATCCAAAAAATATTAAAACACAATAAAAGATATTTTCTTCAAACTGTACTATATTAACTGTACTATATTCTTTAGTATGTTCTATTAGATTTAAATTGAATATTTTCTTCTACATTATTTTGTCTACAAAAATATCCGTCACGATTTTTTTATAAATATATTTTTTCGTTTTTTTACATGAATTGCATTCATTGATCGTTGTATTATATATATATATATATATATATATATATATATATATATATATATATATATATATATATATATATAGTCTTCTTGCGGTCTCCTTAATTTAACTTTCGCTTTGTCTGGCGCCGAGTTTGGTGTTCTATGAAAAAGCCACTGATTATTCACTTCTTCCGTTTCTTATGGATTGTACGGTGTCTAAGTATGTTTATTGCTCAGATCATACTTATTAGAAACAATCCGTTCGTTTTTAGACAGTATCGGCACCGCCTATGAAAAGATGCTGTCAAAAACCTATTTTTCACTTATTTTTTATGTTTTTGGTTCCTGGCTGTAGTGGTTTATGGCTTATACTGGTTTTTCCCTTACAACTTTGTCTAATATATATATATATATATATAATATATATATATATATATATATATATATATATATATATATTTGGCATTAATTGCATGCATTGACCTTTGTATTTAATTTGAATATACTCCGTAGCAAAATGTGGGTTGTCAGCTAGTCTATATATATAAAACAATTCCGCAACTGACTGACATACAACGCACAGACCAAACAGCTGGACATAAAGGCCTGAAATTTTGCATGGCGTTTCTTCTTATAGTGTAGGGGTGCACTAAGAGGCATTTTTGAAAAATTCTCCTTAGATTTTTTTAAATTAAATTTTTAAGCTGTTTTTGTAACATTCTTTAGTTTGCGCTTAAAATAATAATTCGAGGGTTATAAAATTTATATCACAAGAAAAGTCATAAAAATTCCTTTAAAATGAAATATTTTCCGAATCTTTACCTCCATTTTCTGATTTTTGGTGAATTTTTAAAGATTTATTTTTAGAATTTAATTTATTAAATGCTGATCACGTGGTTTCTTTTCTTTTAATTTTGCGTCACGTGCATAATAACGAATTAGACAAAAACATTTTTTTTCTTCCTAACGCGGCAGACGATTGGACATTATCCAAAAAAATATTAACATACAGTAAAAGAAATGTTCCTCAAACTGCACTATATTAACTGTACTATATTCTTTAGTATGTTCTATTAGATTCAATTTGAATATTTTCTTCTACATTATTTTGTCTATAAAAATATCCGTTACGATATTTTATAAACAGATTTTTTCGCTTTTTTTACATCAATTGCATACATTGATCGTTGTATTTATTATAAATATATACATATATATTTTTGGCATTAATTGCATACATTGACCGTTGTATTTAATTTGAATGTACACCGTAGCGAAGTACGGGTTTTCAGCTAGTATTGATATAAAATCCTTTCTTTTTTTATAAACTCCAATAAAAATGTTGTTTTACTCTTACGTACACAAATTGAAACAGAATAAGAACGGATGGATTCATACTTACTCAAACTCATTCGGTCTGAGATGGGTTTTCGCTTAAAGATTTCCGAACTCGGATCTCGAACAAAGAGGCCAAACTTGATTTTTATAAACAGTCGACCCTCTCGACTTCTCCTATCTTAAATTTCTACGATTTGGTTATTCGCAAGTTTTCTATGGATTATAAAATACGAAAATGTCTCGTGTTTAGCGGTCTACTGATATATTAAAATTTATAAAATACAATAATGCAATGAATTTTGTAGTATTGTACATGAATGCGTTTTTTTTAAAACTTTCATAACATCGTTACTATTTGGATACTGCACATCTATTGAATCCCATACGTGTACTGTTAACAATCTTTTCCTCTATGTATTTTAGCGTGTTTGACGATATTGTTTTGAAAATTTTGAAACTTACAACAGTAAATTAATTTAAATTAAATTGGAAGTCTATAGTTTAATACATATTCTTAGTTTAATAAAGACGAATAACCAGAAATAAATCATAATATCTAAAAAATAAACTATCATTTTCGGTGCTTGAATACATCATAACCTATGTATAATAATTAAATATATACATATATATTTAATTATTATACATAGGTTATATAATTATTAAAAATTATTATAATTATTATAATTATATAATTATTAAGCTAGTGATCTAGAGTTTCACAAAGCTCTAGTAAAACTTGAAATTTAAAAGTAGCAGTTGAGGTTACTAGAATTTTTTATGCGTGAACAAAGATTTTTAAAACATTCAAATTTATAAAGAACATGAAATAAACAAAAGCAGACAACTTTTGTTGACTAAAGTATTTAATACGAGGGTCATTCTAAAAGTAAAGAACGTTTGTTTCTGTAGACATTTCTATTCAAGATAATGAAAGAAAACTTATTTTACAACACATTTTGATATGTTACCTATTTTTCTACGTAGTCGCCGTTCAAATTGAAACATTTGGCATAGTGCTGTACCAGCTTTCCTATGCCTTCTACACACTCACTTGCCGCCAAGTTTTTGAACCAGTCACCAACTTCCTCTTTCAGTTCGTCACCATTTCCCATAGTGGTTTTCGTCCAAAAAATCCTTCAATTTGAGAAAAAGAAAGTAATCACTGGGGGCCAAGTCCGGGCTATAAGTCGGTTGTTCAAAAACTTCCCAGTTAAATTGCTGAAGCAATTCCTTCGTCAACGCAGCAACGTTGAATTTTTTCCTCGATCCTTGATTTGAGTTCATCAGTCACAACTGAAGGTCCTCCTGGTCGTTCTTCCTCATGAAAATTCGTTCGGCCACCTTTAAACATAATGCACCATTTTCGAACTGAGGCTTCATTCATAACATTTCCATAAACTTCAGTTATCTGTTTGTGAATTTCGATAGGACGGCCGCGTTTTACATCCAGGAAGCGCATTACGCTACGAACCTCACACTTGGCGGGATCCTTAATTTTTTCACACATTTTAAAAACGCAAAAATGAACAATAAACGACCGCATCTGCTCGCTGTTAACGTCAAAATGGCGGGAACGATTGGGTAAGTCAATTTCTAGGCAGCGGGGGTGGTGGGAGAATTACGCGGCTCGTCAGATCAAAACGTTCTTTACTTTTAGAATGGCCCTCGTATAATAATTTTATAGTATCAATTATTTATTAATACTTTACTTCCATTAAGACCTACAGACTCCAGTTGATTGATAATTCCTAAAATTATCCTTGCTTTGAATTTTATCGCAGCTGTTCTACTCACAGTGCATTATTATTCTTGTTTGTGTGTAAAATATGGTCAACGTACTAAAGTTTAAAGTTAGGAGAGTAGAGAAATTCACGAATTTTTCTCTTTTGAAGGGGCTTTTGTGTATAAAACCTTAGCGGATGCAGAGGTCCCAGTGTATTAATTGCAGGTTTCTATCAAAACTTTCGTAAATATATGAATGGTTGATTGATGGATTTGGAGTGCTTTAGTCATATTTTGCAACATGAGGACTTAGTTATAAACGGATGTCTTAAAACAACATCTACATGACACTGTTCGAAACTTCCCTACGTGCCTTATCCAATTAAAAGTATCATTGTAGAAAATTAGATTCCTTTTATAGGATATTAAGACTCCATGGTAAAAACAGGGATTAATCAAAATAGACTTATCTTTAACTGAAAACAAGGATAACTTTATATTACATATTTACAGGTACATGTATGTGCTATACATTGCGTAGTGTTTAGCTTCATATCGCTTGAAAATACATGACATTTAAACAGGTGCACCGGATAGCGAATAGAAAGCAAATAAAATTTAAATAGTTCTTAATAAATTAGAATATGTAGTTCTTCATGGAAGTAAAGAATTAATAAATAATAGATGCTTTAAAAACCCATAAAATATTTTAGTCAATAAGAGTCAGTTACTTTTGTTCTTTGCATATTCTCAACTTATGCGAACATTTTATAAATCATTGTTTGACCATAAAAATTTGGTATTGCCTCAAGCCCTGGTTTTGAATATTAAGAGCTACTAGATGTCCGTGAGCCGGTGGGTTTATTCTGGGTTGCCCTATTATTCATTGGTTATGAAATATTCAAGATTATTTCTATTTTGCTCCGTGAGGAAGGTTTATATAGAAGTATTAAAATTTTTGTATTTAATTAATTCTGGTTATTGATAACTGAAGAATACCCATTAACCTCTAGACCTCCGATTCAATTTTATTTTCATAATTTTCTATTTAATTTTGCCGTGCTGCTTCATATATGCAGCGTCATTCAAAGAATCATCATATTTGAGTTTATGATTCCAATATTTCAAGAAAACATAAATTTTTCACATAGTTTAAATTGGAATAGAAAAGAAGAAGAATTAAAAACAATAAGAGATAAACTAATAGTTTTGATGAGTGTGGTTCTTCTCGAAACATTCTGGTAAATGCAATGATATCGCTTCAAATATTATGCTTGCAGTACACATGACATCTTGGTGCATATACATTGGTGCAGAGTTCTCTGCCTGTGCCTTGGGGAATCCAGTGATTTATGTTCACTCTGTACTCTGTACTATGCGTGGATTGCCTCCTCTGGCGGTCCATCAAAGAAAGGGCGGGGGGTTAGCGGGTCAAATGGTGTCGAGCGGGGTCGGGGGAGACACCCGATCAAAGAAACCTTGGAGGCGGGAATGGGGGTGGTTTTAAATACCGTGTCTAATGTTACCGTGACTAATGTGATGACAGGAGTCGGGGGTCTGCAGGCAGAGAACTCTGCACCAATCTATATGCGGTATTATAGTAAGATGTAGTTTCTCCTCAGTTGGTCGAATATTTTCGGGGAAGTGTCCTTCCGTTTTAGCCTGCAATCGAATTGGTGTATCGCTATGCGAAAGACGTCCGAGAATATTGTAATTAACTCTGTTAATAACGACTTTAAAATAACCGTATTTTTTCATGTTAAAAGTTGATAAAATGCATGTCAGACATCATGAGGAGCGTAGCTTGTCATTACACATTTTGGCTTAAGAAACTCATAACGTGTGAGACTCGCCATTTTAGGTGAAGGGGTTAACCTTTTACAGGTCGAATTCAGATGCAGGTATATTTTAAATTAATTTTTTGCATATTTTGCCTTCTAATGCTTTAGTTAAGGGATTTTAGTCATTTAAATGGGGGAAAATTCTTTTAATATATAATTTTGCTGGTGTTCCTAGTTGGGAACATTGGCCACTATACTTTTACACTGGATTCGAAAATGGAATATAGTGATGAATAGATTAAATACAACTAATTACGCCAAATGCATTTCTTTTCAATTTTTTTTAAAATTTTATATTCTTTTAAGAATGTGAACCCTTTTAAGTATGCCTACCAACTTTTAGAAGCATTGGATTGTTTTTCATATTTATATGAATTTTTAAGTTGTGCTCTGTCAAAAATGTGGAAAAAGGCCATTTTTATGATTTTTTGTACATTTCCATTTTTATGTTTGAAATGTGGTTTTTATTTCGAAAAATCAAGGCCATATTTCTGTTACATCTGCTAATTTTTTCAAGTCAATATTCATGAAATTAAATTTATAAATAAATTTTTCAATTCGATGTTCTCAATCGGGAACATTTAACTGTAAAAGGTTAAATATAGCTCACATTATTTTAAGAAAAATTTTTTCTGAGTTCATCGAAAAACGCTCTTAATGGGAGAATATACCAAGAAATAACACAAGACTATGGCTCTATTTGTCGGAGGAATTTCCATCTCAGTGTATAATCTGCATCAAGAATGAAAATATACGGAATTAAAGTGTATTAATAGAATGCAATCTCACCCTTGCTTTGTCCAGTATTGTCTCGTAGGACCGTGCACTCTTCTATGCTACCGAATGAGGAAAACATAAGACGGACATCGTTTTCCGTACATTTTTTGGACAGCATTCCAATGAAGAGCTTCCTTTCTGAAAAGACAAAACGAAAAACTGTAAGTTTTAATAAGTATTCGAAACGTTCTCCAGAATGAATGCTATAAAATTTTATTGACGGTTATATAAAAAATACAACTTTCTGATTATTAAAAATCATCAAATTCATACACGAATGCAAAAAATTCTGAAACAAAATTTCAATCCTATCACCAAATTATGTTATTCATAAATCGGGAAAAGATATTATTACATGATTTACATATGATTCTTGCAATCTTTTGCAAGTTTGCTCTAAGAACATGACTACAATATCTTAGAAATAAATTTACCCTGAAAAATCTACGGAGAACAATTATTTGATGCCTTCGTAAATCCCAACCTGTATCTAATATTTACAGAACGTCAGGGTTATATATTTCAAATTTTATAAGAAACAAATACTGATATTCAAATGGTAAATTCCCGATAGTTCTCAGTGACAGTGCTTTCAACTGTTTACAGGTATCAGTGTATTAAGTTTAATTCAGTTCAGAGATTTTCAGAAATGTACAATACTACAAAACTTAAAAAAACCCCAGAAAACTCAGCATTAACATTAATAGTAAAAATTGAAAAAGTTTTGAATTCTGAAAATTTAAATGCATCATAGCCGGTTCAAGAACCATTTAAAAACGTAATATTTCAGCCCTAGAACATGTCTAAAAGACGTCTATTTATTGACATGTTTCCACGTTAGTTTCCATTTATCATCATTATAAATGGTCTAATAGAATACAACCTCCTTGTATTTCATAATTCTTATATTATTGTTAATAAGGCTAACTTGGAAATCGCATACTAATTTGCTATTTATGAATCCAATAGTTTTAAATGGTAACTACATGATTAACTAAAATAATAATAATAAACAAACTTTTTTTTTCATCTAAACGAGATATTCTTTTTATAGTTCACAGATAACCTCTAAAGTTAACTGCTAATCAGAAGCTGACTAATGAAGCATCGACTTGCATCTGATTTGCAATCAGTTATATTTATAGGAGCGTTATATTTATACTTATATGCTCAATCAGTTATATTTATACTTATATGCTCAATCAGTTATATTTATATGAGCGTTGAAGGCAATGCTACTTATCAGAAAGAAGCACTAGATATCCTAAAATTAGCAAAATATATTCACCAAATAAGGACAACAAATTTGCCTATTAATTAGTTCCTTGTAGTTCTTATCTGTAGTTCAAAATGGTAATAAACTGCAAGTATATTATTAAAAAACGAAATCATAATCATTGGACAAGTTATTCTTACGGGATTTTGTGTCAAAATTTGTGATGGCAACTGCTTATTGAGAACCGACTTCTAAAGCATTCATTTACATTTAACACTGGACTTTCGCAAGACCTAGCATACTTCTTTGTAGAGTAGTAACTGTACAGTATACTGTGCACCCTTTCTGAGACATACCGTTTTGAATATTCAAAATTAATGAATCGGGCAAGCTTTCAGCTTTTAAAGTTTTCAAACAAATAGTTTCAGCAGTGAAGGGACCTCAAACGCAAACTTAAGATTTACAATAATTTTTGCGGGTTTAAAATTTATTTGAATGTCATCCGTAAACTTTAGCAAATCTGGACTCAGTTTCATTAAAAATTTAAAACTACTTTTCAAGTATATGGCTGATTTAAAAGTCCCCCTAAATTGGCCCTTCTAAACCAAAAGTGGTTAAATAGTGGTTATTTAAACCAAGTATCAATTTGAAACTTATCAGAGTCAAAAGATCAACGAAAGAAGACATAATCTAGAAGGAATGTCTAGTTGATAGCTGAAAGATTTGTTCTGACCCTGGCTTGCAAATTTAACGAGATAGCAAACTGCTCGAAACTTCGTAATTTTAACCCATACAGTGATCAAGTATCAACTTTGTTGATTAATACGAGTTCAAAGTGCTCCTCTTGTCAATACATATCAGGCAAAAAATAAATAACATTATTCTCAGAGTACTTTTTTCTGTATGAAAAATTAAGCCATTAAACTTCCTTAAAATATAAACTACAGAAAACGAGTTTTCCCACTGACAGATCCCAGTACAATATTACCTAAAGAACTCTCTCTTTCCAATATCTTTGGCCGTCACAGTTTAAAAATGAAGATTCAATCTTCCTTTTTCAGAGTCCAAAGCTTGTAGAGAATATACGCAAAAAAGTAATTATATGGAAGTATTTATTAATTGAATTATTAAAAAAACTGACAAAACCATAAACAACACTAACGTGTATTAAATAGTTTATTTAGAAACAATTAATTAAATACTGAAAATAAATTAGAATGGAAAAAGGAGAAAAACGTAATGCTTCGAATAATTACCGTCATATAATTTGCGGATGAGAAATAAATATTAAAGCAAAAATAGGTTAATCACTATAATAGCTGAAAATAGATACATAAAGAAAACAATACTGATTAGTTCCTCGTTAAAGCAAGCGAAGCAAGTAAAAATCTCTTTCCCAAGTTAACTCTAAGAATTTTTAATTAAAACTCTAAGAACAGAAAATGGTCTAATTTTTTAATTCTGTAATAAATTAGTTAGGAACAACAATTTATTCTCTGAGGGCTTAATATAGTGCTAAGAGTTGTTTTATCTCATTTGTTTTTTCGTCAGTTCATCCTATTAATTGAACAAAAATCGCTAAAGAAAGGAAATGTTCGTTTTTTAACATATTCAGGTATTTTAACGATAATTAGAAACTAATTGGAATTATGAAATGATTTTAAAGGTTTTATTGATTCGATTTTTGCAAAGGAACTAAATAAATTTCTTTTGATACATTTTGCTGAACTTATTTCTTATGAATAAATATTTTTAGCAGAAAAAAATGAACATTGAAGAATAAAATGCAGGTATTTTACCGATATATATTTGGAAAGATGTATAATCAAACATAAATAACAACACTCATATTTAACCTTTTAAAAGAAGTCGTTGTCAGGTTATACCTGTCTGAATTTTTTTCGAGAACTGAAGTTTTCTCTGTATAAATAGTTTCAATATTTGAAAGAAGAATAGAGGTTTTATTGCATAAATCTTTCAGAGTGATAAAACTTTTTAAAGTGATACACAACCACGATTTCTAAATCAATTGTTGTCCTAAAGTTATTTATTGGTTTTAGTATTCTAAAATAAATTAATTTGAAATATAATCTATTGATTTTTTATGAGCTTTTTAGTGTGGGAAATGTAAGTTAAACTCACACGTATTCTCCTGCAATATTTATACATACATACACATACATACACACAAATATATATATATGTGTGTATGTATATATGTGTATATATGTGTGTATGTATATATGTATGTATATATATGTGTGTGTATGTATATATGTGTGGATAGTCATTAGATACACAAGTTAATTTATTTTAAACAGTATCTCTAAATGATTTAGTTTAATTGTTATATTTTTCTCAATTAACGTGGGTGCAAAACTGTTTCATGAGCATTCCAACTTTTGTTCCTTTAAAACAAAATAGCCCAAGATACCTCGTCAGGTACATTAAAAATTATATTCTCAGCATTTTTACTTTCTCTGTGAGTGAGGCTTTTTTGACCTATGACTTCATGGCTTGCATTACCGCCCATAACATGCTTTGCCTCACTTAAAACAAAATGATGAAGATCTGACTATTTCATACATACTGCACTAGCTAGCATTTTAAAGTTATATTTTTGACGCTCTTTTCTGATGCGTGTACTTACAGATACTTCTAAAACCATTAAGAAATTTCATTTTATCCTTTAGTGATGTAGCGATACTAAGATGTTGTCGATCTTTTGCCTCGTAATCGCTTTGATGTTTGTCGGTATTTAGCAGCCATGAGTCATTTTAACAAACAAAATTATCTAAATTAGAATTTGCTTATTTTACAAGTCATACACGCACACCATGTCACAGAAAACGCACCTCGGTTAAGCATTCTGCTCGAAATATGTACTTTATTAGAAATTCAGCACCAGTCTACTAGATATGCTATGTGGATGTATCAATTAACCGGATCAGTATCATTTGCCACATACGACTGACGGTGATTCGAAGCCTTATTGACAAGATCTTCGAGACGGCGAGGAAAAGCTGGTAAGATTCCCGGGCCATTGAGCTTTTGGGACATCTGACTGGTCTCAGTACAGATGCCCAACGTAACATCCAGAACTCAGTAAGAATTTTCCCCTTCTGTTCGACGCTCCTGTCTGTTTTTCAACTTGTCGTCTGAGTATTTTTCACCACTGATCATTTTGTTTTCCCCCATAGCACGCCTGTGTATGATCCCCGGTGTCTTTCATAATCGTAGAATGGAAAGTACCCAGCTGTATCTGGATTCCTTCTCGCATCTGCTAAAAACCAACCGAATCATAGTGGTCTCAGGGCACCATCTTTACTTGGACAAATCTTGATACGGACGTCCTTAAACGACACAAGAGGACACACGCTAGGATGTATTCAGACTTGTATAGTTAAGTGTTTCTTAATTTTATCACCTCAGCTTGGCTTTCAGTCCTATACCAGGGCTAAACAAGCGTAGAGAAATACTCTTTTAGGTTGACGACACCAATATTAAAGCAGTTCATTTACAATTTCCACGATTTAATGGGTGAAGGCAAATGCATGAATGAAACCAAAATGCTAATTTTTTTATGCTTTTGTGAAAATCCAATGAAACGAGTCATGATTGTGTCAAACACATACATAAATACTAATACCGATACTCTTAAACGACACTAATGCGACACACTCTAGGTAGCGTTCACACGTTTCATTTACACTTCTACCATTTCAACTTGGCGCTCTATTCTGTTCCAGTGTTCTACAAGTGCAAAGTAAGTATAAATACAGATCTACTCTTTAGGTTCATGACACCTATTTTTAAGCAGCTAATTTACAATTTCCATGATTTAACGAGTGCAAGGTAATGCCTGATCGAAGTCAAAATATTAATTTTGACAGAAGACCGACTCCAACAGCAGGATGATCAAATAAGATTATCGCTCATACTTGCACAAATTTCGCATGTATGATGCACGTGTAGATGCACAATAGGTAGCTTCCCCCATCTTAATCCTTAAGCCTTTTAAACCTATCTCAGTATTCTACCAGTGTTAAGATTATAAACAGAACTTCAGGTTGATGACACCAATTTAAAAGCAGGAAATTTACAATATTTCATAAGCAAACGAACGTAAACGAATGCATGAAAAAGAAAATCATAGAATTAGAAAACTGTATTTACAAAAAAAAGTATATGTATACTTTGGTTCAGTAAAAACTAATTGGGCCGAAAGAAATATCTCTTTCAGCTACATATAAATATAGTGACACAGGCGTTAATTAAGAGCTGTTTAATCTTCGTAATTTGTTTCACATCTAAAATAAAATATTTTTGCAAGAGAAAATAAACACGCGTATTAGTAAGTCATTAAAAGACATTTATACAAAATCTCGTCTTTATAATCTTTTCTTTTCCAACGTATTTTCTGTAGTTTTAACAAGTCCAGAAATACAAAAAAGAAAAAAAGGCTCTTGAATTAATTCTTTCTTATCTTGACAATAGACTAATAATGAAAAGTAATTTAGTCTTGGAAGCTAGTACCACGCAGTAAAAATATTTTCCGATTATTCTGAGCTAGTAAACATAAGGTGTTCAAATAAAAAAAAAGGAGTAATGTTCAGAGTCAATTGGAGAACTCAATTAACATGCCTCCTGACGTTTATATGTTTTACTTTAACGTAGTGAATTCATCTTCTGTTCAGAATAAAATGAAGTCGGGGGAGTGAGGAGTAGGAGGGGAGGGGGGAATAGAAACGAGACACGAAAATGGAAAAGTAATGATTTTTGGTCAAAAATGTGAGAAAAACTTCTCCAATTTCTGTTTACTTTTAACGACATTTAAATGTGGTATAAGTGTCAGATGCAGTTTTAAAACACTAAATATAACTTTCAACTATCACAGTTACATTTTTTATTTTCGAATATTTACATCGTTTGATAGTTAATTAATTAGCAGAATTTAGATATATTTCCGACTGACATATTGCTTAAGTCATGTATCTAATCGCGTCATTTTACTCCCCCCCCCCCAGTATAGGAAAAAATCGTTTCTCACAGTCATGAGATAAGTTATAAAAAATATAATGATTGTCTCCAAAGATATGGGAACGAACCAATGCGTCCTAGATCTGAGACCAGTCTTCAGACAACTGAACTATTTCCAAAGATGCGAGAAAATCTCATTCGTTAAATATCATCCTTCACATATGTCCTCATGTGTTTTTGAGGCCAACAACAAGGTATGCTGGTCTGTGTATATCTTCACCCTGTATTTCTGTCACGCTTTTTACTAACTGTTCACCTTATCTTTCGAAGGTTTGGTCATCTCACAAAAGATCGCATACTAGTACCAATGAAGAAGTTCCGTTGCTCAAAAAGTACATGTGGTTTGTGATGTATTGCCTTTTTTTAATTGATAACCAGTCTTTATTATTTTTTTTCCTGCCACAACAGTTGCAAACGTTTTTCAAAATGAATCACGCACGGGTATTAAAAGAAAAATACTAAGTAGGACATTGTGCATTAAGAAATTTACAGGGGCTTCAAAATAACTAATTTCTAACGTTAAAAGCCATGATTATTCATAGTCAATCATATTACACGCGTCTACGAATGCTTAAGCCATAGGAGTTATTAATAGAGTTGAATGGCCTTGGGGAAAATCAAGAAAGGAGAATCGCAAGCATCATTACGTGGGGAGTTGTTTTTGGAGTTTAGACTGGGTTTCGCGCGAAAATTAATTGGAGACTAAGCAAAGATTCTTCTAGATTGTTCGCCAGACGTCATAATGAGCATGCGCGATAAGGTTAGACGCCTTGAACAATAGAGTTTCGGCAGACCGATGGTATTAAGTCGTTGATAGCAGACGTGCGCTAGCCAGGTCCGCGGGTTTTGTAAAATGGCGAGCGCTACGATGTGCGCTTCTTTGGAACAGTGATCGTTAATAGATGAAGCAATAAATTTGGTTAAATAGAACTGATGTGTGTCTCCTGAATATTGGACTGCCTTCCACTACGCCATCGGACCACCATCGACTGAATCTAAATTAAGAAGCGTTCGAAGATCATCGTTTAGCAAACGGGCGTGAAACGAAGCAAGTCATATATATATATATATATATATATATATATATATATATATATATATATATATATATATATATATATATATAAATTAAAAAAATAATGTGTGGTTCAACTATAACAGGCCGAGACGTTTCTTTAAAGACACTGTCTCTTGACACCCGGTGTTCGAGTCATTACTTTCCTCACCTTATTTAGCGCATTGGAAGAAGGGGTGAATAAAAACTCTGCGCATTTTTTTTAAGGGCAACGAGAAACAAGTCATGAAGGGGATACTGAGGCCACTCATGGTGGGTTGACACAGTTGCATTTCGACCCTTGACCTCTTTCGAAATTCGGGCGTGGGAGTAAAGAGTAGGGGGAGAGCGATTCTGTCTGCAGTTCTCGTTGAAAGAAGGTACGCATCTTGATTTGAGTTCACTGGGGGAGAATCCTCTATAAATTTGTAAGGTCTGGAGCCAGGTATTAAAGAATTATACCTTAGTAATCTTAAATATTTTGTAAATGCATAAAAATAAGATTTAAAGTAATATCCGGTTTTCTTGCATGTTAACTAAGTTCACACTCTAGCGTGTCACACCAGGAAATGATCAAGCTCAAGAAAACAGTGAACCACGGTGGGTGTAAAAGGTTGAAATTCGGATTTTTGGTCCATTCGACCTAGAAAGATAAGTGACATCTGTACCCTCAAGCAATTTTACAAATAAACTAAAACTTACAACTATAGCCTTAATTAAATACTTGTTTTGAGTTAAAGGTTTATTTCACTTTTAACTCAAAACGTTTTTTAATTGTTCAGTCATATTCATTAGATTAGATCCTGTTGTAGTAAATATGTTAGGAAGTGTAACTGGAAGAAATCAAATGAATAAGTGAGTTTAAATAAATACTTATTTTGAGTTAATGGTTTAATTTTTGCCACTAAATCGTGCGGTTGTAAATCTGTTCGGCAGTGTTGTAACTAGAAAAAATAAAATTACTTTGCAGGTTTAATATAACCCTTTACGATGATGCAGAGGAAACTTAAATTGTGTGCTCGATTTACACAATCATATATCATACAAGGTGAGTTAGAATTAAAGGAAGATGCATTTAATATTCAAAGATTAGAAACTTCTGAGATCACCAATCTTTAGAAAATCTGCTCTAAGTTTCATTTTATAAAGAATGAACCGTACAAACAAACAAACAAAAGAAACTGAATGCATTCCAAGTCAAATGAACCACTATTGAGTATTTCATTTTATCTAATCTACTAAATACGTAAATTAATTATAAAGCTTGAAACTGTCTGCTTTTAAACGCCTCTAAACAAATATTATATATGGGGGGAATTCGTTCTTCCATCGTTTCGCTACAGTTCAAAAATTTATTTTCCAAAATTCTTCGAAGAACGAAAAATTTAATCTTTCTTCATATTTCGTTCTCATTAAGTTCGATAGATGGCATTACATGTCCTCGAGTTCGCCTTATCATTTGCACATCTACCTACACACTGGTATTTTTCCACACAAGAGCACCTTGGCTACATATTTTAAACTTTAATTTTAAGAAATTGTTTATCTAGCGTTTATCCTTGTGGTTGGTAAGCAGGAAACTGCGAAATTCTATGGAAGCCAAAGAGTGAAATTTCCAAAATGTATTTCCGGAGTTACATAAGGAGTTGAAATCAAACAAAGACGAAACGTTTGTTTCTGATAAGGCTATTGACCCTGGTACAAAAACTTATCGAATACAAAAGATACATTTAAAATCCTAATGTGAATATAACCAGTGAAAGTTATCAATAAGGTCATTTTCAACTATAAAAATTTAAATTATCCATAAGTACCACAGACAAATAACAAATGGGTAGTTTGGTTTGTTCATAGGGTGTTACGGTCATCTTTGGCTAAACAAAAGAAAAACAGACTAGTACCTTAACTTAAAGCCAGAAATAAATCATAAGAGTTTTGTGTTAATGCTTGATTACTTTGCTTCATGTTTCACATACCTTGGCTTCCACCTACAGTATTAAAGAAATATTTGTACACTCTCTTAAAGTATTTTGAAACTATCTATTGATGGAGAAAATAAGCCCCATTTCAAGAGAGAGGAAAATCCGGGAATAGAAGTAACCTTCAAATATCGTAATAAATGACTTGTAAAGGGTGTTAATTCGAATTTCGTAATCAAAAACTGCTTTCATCATCAGGAGAAGCTGATGAAAGCAGATGATGATGATCGCGCTCAAGGACAATCTTTGGGTGTCTTTGCCTGCAGTACCTTGGCTTATTGCGTAAGCTTTCCATTGATTTTTTTTTCTTAGTGTTGAAAGCAATTTTTGCTTTCGAAATTTCAAATGAAACTCTTTTTACTGTCATTTGTAAGGAAATTTTAGGGTTATATCTATTCTTATACCTATAGAATACTCTCAATTAAGCCTATGTACTTTGCAACTGTCGACTACTTAACTAAGAATTAATGGATTTTTTTTTCTTATTCGCACTTTAAATGTGAAAACAAAACGAATCTAATGAAAGCTTAACATATTCTGGCTCCAAAAAAAGACCTATGGAATTCAACTTCCATCAACCAATTAGTATGATATCTTGCAAGGTTCCAAATATTGATTCACTGTAGTAGTGAGATTGATGATAAGGATAAGGGGCAGAGGACTACTCATGATAAAATAAAAGTATACGTAACCAAAGAAAGCCCACGATCTCTCATATTTTCTCCCGAATCAGAGCTTGAGATAATCATTACAGGACGCTGGAAGATATAATTTTCTAAGGAAGGAGTAAAAACCTTAGTGTCAGTGATTGTGAATGTTGTATTCAAAGGTCTGTTGGTTCGGATTGATTTTCATAGTGAGTACCTTCAACTGGTGCTTCACAATAGTGAAATTTCTTTATGAAATGTATTCCTTTCTGTCGGAAGATAAATTTTTAAATTCGTGGCTATAGTCCATCTCTATGATCGAGATATTTTATTGCCCATTAAATAACAGGAATACAATTAATAAGCTACTTAAAATTATTGAAAACATCTAATGCAATTACGCATGGGTACAAGAGATAAAATTGGATGTAAGACCTAGAAAGTGTTATAAAGTTGACCTGAGACTGTTGAAAATGGCTTTAATACAAAAGTAGCTCGTGTAGCCAAAGATAACCGTAGCCTTCTATGCCAACCAACCACAAAAGTAGACAACAATAAAAATATCAGCAACTTCCTTTTTTATCCAAAAATTATGAAAAAAATGTATAGTCAATCCTTAAGATTCACAGTTAAGACTTCTGTGTACTAATTCTACTGAATTCGCTCACCTCAATGTTAACCTATGTCTAAAATGTGTCCAAGGATTACCAACTTGGATTTAAAGATTTTTTTAAAAAATTGTACTCCGTAATAGAGAAAGAAATTTTACACCTTGGGGCATTTTTGAAATGCAAATAATATTTTAAAGTTTAAATTATTCTGGGAAATAATCTGGCATAGTGTGTTTTAAACGCTTCTAAATTCTTTTGGTGGACGAAATTTATAAAATGAATCCTGTTGCAAAGTGCAGAAAAGTTCAGGCTATCTGAAAATACCATTTTTGTTGGATTATCAGCGCTTATATAGCTGTATATAGTAGACAATTTTTCTCCATAAGTTAACATTGAGATGAGCGAATGCAATAGGGTTAGTAAACAGCAGTCAAGGACGCAAAAATCGCGCATATCACCATGTGTCTCCAACCTTAAGTCTTAGTACAGTAGACAAACAAAACAAGCTAACACACAAAAAAGCTAAACGATACACAGTACTGCTTTTGTAAATTTAAAACATTAAAAATGAGGGCTCAAACGCACTGACATACGCAGAAATGAAGAGAAATGTGATATAATAGATATACGGTATTTATAGCAATATTATTAGCAATAAAATTATTAAAACAATATTATTAGCTATATAATTAGCATATAGCAATATTATTAGCAATATAATTAGCATATAACAATATTATTAGCAATATAATTAGCATATAACAATATTATTAGCAATATAATTAGCATATAGCAATATTATTAGCAATATAATTAGCATATAACAATATTATTAGCAATATAATTAGCATATAGCAATAAAATTATCAATAAAATTATTAAAGTTTACAAAACGCAGTTGTTTACAGAACAACACAGTTTAATAAAATACTGTGGTTTTAAAGTTTGATTCTTTAAGTAAAGGCAAGGCCGTAATGCTAAAATTTCTTGGCCATTTCCTGACGGCAAATCTTAAGCAATGAAATCCGCGAAAGATAGTCGAGGGTCGATCGCAATGTGGTCTCCGTTGCGTTTGTTCAACAAATGTAGAAAAGGAAGTAAAAAAAAAGTTCTGGAGATTATCTACATATCTAGCACTAAAAGAAAACCACAGATTTCAGCGTTTCGAAACAGCGTTTACTAGCGTGTTGAACGTGATTCGACAGTTTTTGTAACAATTTGATCTGAGAGCGAAAAATATTCAAACTATTTATTATATTGTATAAAAATGCATTAATCGTTGGTATGTTATAAGAGCGCAGGAAAAAGCTTTTAATACTATAATTAACCTTAGTTTTTATTTTAAAACACTGTTTTAAGTTATCTGTCTTATGATTTCCTTCCCACAATCACAAGTACTCTCCAGTTTGACAGGTTTTGTCTTCCGTTAGTTGAAGAATGCATGTTTTACAATGAGTTGGAAAAAAAAAATTACGCGCTTATAAATAAAGTTGTAACAACTTTGAGTTATTAGTGCTTTTTGTGTGCTTAGTTCCATTTTCAATGAAAAAGATCCCAGACAAATTTATAAAATATTTTTTATGTCAAAAGACGTTTTAAAAACACAGATAAAGGGTAAAAAAATCGTTGATACATCGTTATCCAGTATGTCGATGGTGTCTAGAATTAAATTAAAAAAATATTTCCTTTCTTGATTAAAAATATGATAATATTATAAAAACTCCTGTGAAAAACTCCCACATATGCGTGTATATATATATATATATATATATATATATATATATATATATATATATATATATATATATATATATAATGAAAATAGTTTTTTGAATATTTATTACTAATTATTTTTATATTGTTTATTTTGTATTTATTGGCTGTAAATTTAAAAATTGAAATAATTTATACTTCTGTTGTTTCTTTTTATGTGCACCATTCTTTGTATACATAAATTTATCAACAATTAAAACTAAAAGGCTCGAATAAGGGACTCACAATTTTATAAGTATTTTTTTTTCATTTTTCTCAGCATGAAAATAAAAATTAAATTTTATAATTATTTTAATTTTTAAATAATCATATTTAATTTATTAATATATTGCAGGGGAATTTAAAAGTTATTGTTAGAAAAAGGATAAAAGTTTAACTGTCCAAAAGATATATATGAATGGTATGTTACATTAATGAAAAATCCTTTGATAAATTATTATGATGCTAACATGTATAGAAATAATCATATTACAGTGATAATTACCCCTGATTAAGTGTAATTCATATCAGTTTAATTATTTTTCAAAAGAATCAGTTTCTATAGCTTTATTACGTGAATTAATCACTAGTAAATTTTTAACAAATTTTTAATACTTGATTATAATATACCTAATACGTATTTAATTTTTTTAAAAAAATATTTTAAGAAACTGAAAAGACTCTTTTATGTAACCGCTATTTAAAATAATTCATTTCACTGTTTCTTCAGAGCGTACAGTCGAGAGATTTCATTGGTTCGAGTTATCAGAACCATTTCCGAGTTTGCATTCCAATCATCTTACTTTAAATACAGTTTTTCTGAGTTAAACGGGGAAATGCAAATCCAGCCTTGATTAAACAGTGCTATATTGCTCTCTGATTCCTCATTTCTTCTGCTACGAATTCTTTTGTCTTTACTCTTATTTCGTCTGCATTTACTATTGTTGACTATGGAATATATGAATCTCATTCTACAAAACCCTCAAATGTAATGCTATAGAGGGTCACTCTAAACGCTACTTGTTACTTCTCATAAGGCATATACATTACCTCTAGCAAAACAACTAACCGATAAGAAAACAAAATTTTCTCTTTTTTAGCTACGAAAAATATACATTAATGGGATATAAGCCGACCTTAAATATCTTAACTTATTGAGAAATCTTTTCAACTTAAGCGGTGTAATGATTTGGAAATTTATGTATAATTGACAACAACGAATGAACTGTGCTCTATTGAGATTTGAGCATATAAATGAGTGTATCAATACAGACTACTATATACATACATGTATACATTTATACCAACACGTTTGCTTAAGTTCTTTTGTTAGTCTACAGGTACTAAAAACCCGAGCTCAGCTACCTGTTCCTAGAATTGAACCGTTCACTGAACACATTGATTAACTCCATAAACAAAAAGTGGAGAAATGCGATGAAATAATGTACAATAATAAAATAATCTATACATATAAAACAGTTCCGTAACTGACTGACTGACATATAACGCACAGACCAAACCGCTGGACCTAAAGGACTGAAATTTTGCATGGTGATTCTTCATAATTTGTAAGGGTACACTAGGAGATTTTTGAAAATTCTTCTTTGATTTTGTAAAATTAAATTTATATCACGAGAAAAATCATAAAAATTTTAAAATGAAATCTTTTTCGAATCTTTACCTCCATTTTCTGATTTTTGGTGAATTTTTAAAGATTAATTTTTAGAATTTAATTTATTAAATGCTGATCACGTGGTTTCTTTTCTTTTTGTGATACTTTAAACTAATTTTGCGTCACGTACATAACAACGAAATAGACAGAAATGTTTTTCTTCTTGCTAATGCGGCAGACGATTGGACATTATCCAAAATAATATTAAAATACAGTACAAGAAATGTTTCTCAAACTGTACTATATTAACTCTACTATATTCTTTAGTATGTTCTATTAGATTTAATTTGAATATTTTCTTCTACATTATTTTGTCTATAAAAATAACCGTTACAATTTTTTTAGAAATAAATTTTTTCGTTTTTTTTTACATCAATTGCATACATCAATCGTTGTATTTATTATATATATATATATTGATTGTTTTGGCATTAACTGCATACATTGACCGTTGTACGTATTTAATTTAAATGTACTCCGTAACGAAGTACGGGTTTTCAGCTAGTAGATAATATAATAATATTAATGTATCCATAATTTTCTCTTTTAATGGTGTCAATCTTTATTATTTGGGAAATTTATTATAAACATAAAAAGCTGTGACTGATCCAAGTGCTTTGACACTTAAATTTAAGATATTTCAAAAAGTGGAGTAAATCAATGTGTGAAGTAAACGGCTCAATTGTCGTTAAAGTAAACACGATCATAATCCATAACACAAGAAAAATTCATTAAAGTGTGTCTTTCTTTTTCAATACATACGTTATTTAACACATATCCTTAGAAAAGTATCCAAATATATTTTAATCACGATAAGATATATATCTTCAGCCGGAAAGCAAATATTACATATTGCGAAAGTAAAAGCCTCCAATGCGTGCAGTGCAGTAAATGCATAAAATATATAAAACACAATGGGAATACAACTATTTAACGCTCATTAACAACTCCATAGCGGCAAATAGAATCTCACGGAGGAAAAAAGCAATACTGATTACTTTGTCATTAAGACCATTCAGCGAAAATCTCGTTGCTGTAGTTATCATTTCATTTTCAGCACATTTGCTTAATGAAAACCGGTTCCATCCCAGCCTCCATCACCCGAATTGCCTAATAACGAAGAGTAGTTTAATCTGGGAAACTGGATCCACCGTATAAACATTTTATCGGAGGTAATTTTGCACTAGCAAACAAGCAGCTGGAAAAAGAAAAGATGAGGTCGTGCCCTAGAGCAAAGCTACGGACCTCTCAATAATTCATGCGGTATTTACATGTTTTTTTTATCACTAGAGGTTTATTTCCTGATGAGATTAAAAGAATATCACACGGAAAGGGCTAGGAGAGGTTAAAATCTGAATTATTTCTTACTACATGGGACAGACATGCAATCAATCTTTTAAAGTTCTTTTTTCAGAAAGTTACAAACGTATGTCGCTAGCTTGCTTATCTTAAACTGCTTTTGGTATTGAATTATCAAACTTCAGCTTTTTTTTCAGTTCTGTGTATTAAAATTTGATAACCCTATTAATGAAGACCATAACGTGGTTTAATAATGTAATGGAACAGTGGCAAAAAGCTTTTTATCTAATGTCGCGTAAATTATATGAATTTCTTTCTAAAAAAGTTGAATTCAATTGTAAAGGAATAAACTTAAAAACTAAACCTACAAAATGAGTACGTCTTTCTCTGCTTTTGGGTATAACAATTTAATGTGCTATTCTTAAAGACAATTAGAAAATATTTACTAAAAAAATTGAAACAATGTATTATTAAAGCACTTTTCTTAAAAAATGCTTTTCAAGAACGTAAGTTTACATTAAGCGGCTTATAGATTTATTACTTAAATAACAAAAAGAAATATTCCTGATTGTGATATTTACTCCTGCCCTCAATTTTTTTTTAAAATCAGATAAGATATACCATTTTCTAAAGTATCTATCAAGCATAATATATTTGCAAGGTTTTGTGATCGAATAAGTGCCTGTGTGCGTGGTAAACTTACCCTTCTAGAAGTTTCTTATTTTCTCATTATAACATTGTTTTAACTTTGTTTTAAAGAGGAAAATTGATCCAAGTCGAGAAAAAGAATATTGATCAGTATCTCATTAAGCACTGTAAGCCAAAATGTCTTGAACAAATTCACTTCCGAGTTTTTAATTAAACCTTAAGAAAACAGAAATTGGCATCATTGTTTAATTACAAAGTTGATGACAAACGAATAGCCATTTGATTTTGATGACTGAAAAAGAAGGAAACGCATTGATTTCTTTTTATTTTATTTACTTTTACACCAGTAACATGTTTGCATTTGTGTTTGAATAAGGAAACTACAGAAGTAAAAACACAGAATAAATTCGATACTTGCAGCTGCCGGAATAATATATAAACCTGGATTAAACTGAAAGGCTTTTTTTATATGTTTTTATTTAGGTGTATTATTTATATGCACAGTTAAAAAAAACACACATAAAGGAGTATGTAAATGAAATCTAAACTTCTAACCAAATTAAGAAACTTGGTAATGCCTATATTGGTTTAGGTGGTGAAAAATTAAGAATTTCATGTTAAAACAGTCAATATAGATAAAAAATCACTTACTGTTAGAATTATAAAACATAATTTTTTATCTAATAATGATATTATTCGACAATATTTTTGATGATAATGAAAATATTTGAAATTATAATAATTCCAGAAGTGAGCGTTTCAATGGTTAGAAAACTTAAAAATAAACCTAAGAAGGCACCCCCCCCACCCTTATAACTTCTGGTGAGATATTTAAACACTTATACTTTTAAGAAATATCTGGCAACTTGATTTAATTGCAAAATTACAAGGCACAGCGGCATTTTGCTTATAAAATTGCTATGACATTACTATCCAAGAAATATAAATAAGTTAGAGAATATGTGTAGCCCTATTTGCAGCACTGTTATATTCCTGTTTAAATAAGCGCTACAGTCATTTTTCTATACGAGGTCTAATTACACACGGCTTCAACTGCTTAAAGTCGATTCCGAACGGGTGCAAACATCCATACCAACAGTGTTACTCGAGCCCACAGACTTTGGTACCCCATGCCTTAGCCCTCGCCATTCCGACATCGACCAGCCCCCCTCTAAACTTTTAAGGACGCATAGAAAAGTATTAGCCGGAACTTAAGCCTTTGCTTTGCGGACACCCTTAGCTAGCGATATTTATGCTGTTGTTGTTCTTAATACTCTCTAGCCGGAAGTTCCTGATGAAGTCCATGTAGTCTTGCGGGCTGAGTAGTGCGGCTCCTGTCTATAATAGCACCACAAGGGTCGGAGTCAGACTAGGCTAGGCGCCACCACAATTTTGACCGAGCACCACCAGGGGCGATATTTGGGGGGATCGTACCTTCCTCACCCACTGACCTCATGTAAGAACTTTCCGGTTTACTGACGTAACGTGCACATATCCGGTCAAGACACGAAGGAATTTAATGGCGTTCGTCAGGATTCAATCTGAGCACCCTCAGTAGCGAAAACCGAAGCGCTACCACAAGGCTACCTCGGGTTGATATTTATTGCTCACTTCATTGGAATAGAACTTTAAAATTGACATTTTTTGAGATTGCCAGACATTAATGGAATTTAAAAATCTCCGGAAAACTACTTTGGAAGAACTAAAATACATTTAGACGATGATGAAGAAACGATAATTTTATGTTTGCGGACGGGATTTAGGAGAAGCATGCTCCTTTAGACAATGACAAAGTTAGTGAAATTTCTTCTACAGGAGAACAATGAGAAAAAATTGACAACAATAATAAGACGGAATAGAATGGAAGGGGAATAAAACTATCAAACACAATAATTTCTCTTAAGGATTTACAATATTAGATGGTGTGAGAGTGCTACCATTTGAAAACTACGAAGCAAAAGTATTTGACTTAATATCATTATTAAAATTAAATTTCGTGAAATATATCAAATCAAATGTTTAGTTAATCAGATTTTTAATAGTTTAAACAGTTTTCAATCTTAGTAAAATTTGATTGTGTGCTTACAATAGTTGTATACCTCCATGTAAATATCATAATGTCCTTTCGAATATGAACACTTGAATTTAATAATGAAGATACAAATCGACGTAAAATATTTAATCTCGATCATGTTTTTACGGACAAATTTTCATGTCTACTGGGGACCAATAAATAAGAGGTTATACCGTAATAACACCTCACAAGTAAATTATATATGTGCCGTAACTAGCCATTCTTGTGCCCTGGGCAAGAATTTGCATTTGGGCATCTTAATTAGGTTTGGGAGAATAATAAAACAAATACAGCATTTTGTGCCTCCCTTCCAAGTGGGCTCTGGGAGGGTGCCCCTGTTACACCTGCCTAGTTACGGCACTGTATATATACACTCATGGACAAAAAAATTAGCGCACCAAGAAGGAGTCGTCAAAATGAAACGAAATTTTACATACGTAATGACTACTTTGATATAAGTAAATGATAAGAAAATCAAAGAAAAAGGATAATTTATTTCAGAGAAAAAGGCAAAAGAACGGAGGAGATAATACTCCGTTGGACCCCCTCTAGCACGAATGCACGATGCGATACGATCGGGCATTGAGTCATACAAGTTCTGTATGATGTCTTGAGACATTTCGTTCCATATTTGCTGTAACCTTGCCTCTAGTTCGTTCAAACTCGTGGGATGCCCAACTCGTCGTCCCAAATGATCCCAGATATACTCGATTGGAGACAAATCTGGGGATCGGGCAGGCCAAGGAAGGGTAGTAACAGTGCGGAGACAGTTTTGTGATACCCTTGCCGTATGAGGCCGAGCATTCTCTTGTTGAAAAATGGCTCCTGGGAGCCGTTGCATGAGTGGCAACACATGTGGTTGCAGGATTTCATGAACATACCGCTGGGCTGTCATGGTGCCACGGAAAAATACTAGGGGTGACCGTGTATTGTAGGCAATGGCACCCCATACCTCACACCAGCTGTGGGAGCGATGTGTCGCTGTACAGCAAAGGCAGCATTGAAGCGTTCACCACAAGCTCTCCACACACGAACACGATTGTCATCACTGCCGAGATTGAATCTGGATTCGTCGCTAAAGACGACCTGGTTCCATTCCGCTGCAGTCCAGTTTCCTCGTGCGCGGCAAAACTCCAAACGGAGGCGTCGATGGGTGGGCGTCAAGGGCAGCACACGTAATGGGCGCCGCGATACCAACTGTCCTTCAGCCAGGCGCCTTCGTATGGTTCGAGAAGACACAGAGGCCCCTAGTGAAGGTGCTACCTGTGCCTGGATGGCGGCCGATGAAGCAGTTGGCTGCACGCGTGCATTTCTTACGATGTGGTGGTCTTCTCTATGACTGGTCTGTCGAGGGCGTCCTAAGCCTGGTCTTCGTGTACATGACATCTCTCGGGTCCACTGGTCCCAACATCTCCTCACAACACAATCAGAGCGGCCTAATTGACGAGCTACTCGCCTAGCTGACCACCCAGCTTCCATCATCCCGACGATTCTCCCCCTCTCAAACTGCGACAACTGCTTATATTGCCTTCGAACACGGCGTAATGGCATGTCTATCACAGCTCTTCCTTTGTAAATGATTCAGCACACACAAACAAGCTTTGGTTACCTGTTTTATACGCCACAGAGTACGATGTTCAACGCCCTCTACCGGCTATACGTAATGCGCAATCACGCTGCATTTCTAATCATTTGCATATCTCCCCGACATGTACCTTCATTGCAAGTTTCGTTACGATCCTGCAATTATTTCGTGGTGCGCTAATTTTTTTGTCCATGAGTGTATATACACAGTGCTAGATTTCTAGAAATAGAGGTGCCGGAACGGTAACCTTCCGGGGTGTGTGGGGGGTATTCCAAATTATTGATAAAGAGAGGTACCTAAAGGGAGGTACTGGAACGCCCTTCCGGCGCGTTTCGCCTCAAATCTAGCCCTGTATATATATATATATATATATATATATATATATATATATATATATATATATATATATATATATATATATATGTATGTATGTATATTATATATATATATATATATATATATATATATATATATATATATATATATATATATATGTATGTATGTATATTATATATATATATATATATATATATATATATATATATATATAAATACACACACATTCATACATATATATGTATACTATCAGTTATAGATTTAATTGAAAAGAATAAACATCTGGTTACCGCATAACAAATAGTGACAAATGATAATCAGGGTTAAAAACATATTTTCTTGGAAAATGACAAAAAACACAATAAGAAAACATGGCATAAGTATTTTATTCCATTAAAATTAATTGGTACGTTTGTTATGTTTATTAAAAATGTTTCCACAAAGCATTACTTTTAATCAAAAGCACATTAAAGCTACCTTTTTAAATGAACCTGCCCCATTCATTTTCCCCGAAAGTGAGAAGAAAAAATCAAGGCCGGTACGATGTATCAAATGCATATACATATCATATACAAAATAATCTGATTCTGGGAGTTAAAAAAATTCTAATTATCACAAAGCTATATATATATTAATAGAACAGTGTTAATAAAAACTTGATTAGTTTGTCATTAAGATTATTTAGCAAAAATCTGTTACTTCCACTTATTATTTCATTTTCGTCACATTTGTTTCACAGTTTTTAATTAACTGGGAACAATAAGGAAATGAATACTACCGCCTGGGTTTTTTTTCTTTAGGTAAATAGTCCATTAATAAAAAAGCAGTTTAATCTTGAAGACTAGTTCCTCTATGCAAACATTTTATCTAGACTAATTTTGCATTAGCAAACACTCGTCTGCAAAAATAAGTGGAGACGTGTTCGAGTGCTTGCCGAATCTCAATTAATACGTCATATTTATTGTATTTATAGGCTTAAATATAAATATTTTTAAATCTCTGATAGAACATTTTCTAGACGAAACAAAAGTAAAAAAAACATTAAAAATGATTAGGGATACTTAAAAAATTGGAAGACAGATTTACTTTTAAGAGTTTTTCGTAGAATGACATTTGCTTCATTATACTGATGGGATAGGAAACGCTATTAGCGTTCAATAAAAAATTTCTTTTTCGAAGATTATCTCTTTGAGAATGGGCATTTGATTTTTTATTGATTAGACTATAAAATAAGAATTTCGTCAGGTATTTATATTTTAATCTGACATTTATAGTTCTAGAGAGATGGAAAAAATTTGAGGTTTATGTTCAATATTTTGCAAAAGTATTAGAGCAAGGCGTTTTTTCAGTTTCTCGCCCTTATATTAAGTACTATAAAGAGTATATATACCATAATACGTAGAGAAAGTTTTCATTTATAAATATTATTTAAACGACAATTTTACATTATAATGAACTATCAGCACAAGATAGTAGAAAAATTAATATTTTGTAGGAATGCTTTGTACTTTAATTAACAGCTGTCACACAATAGTTTGAGGAATATTTTGAATTTTTCAGCTCTTGATCCTTTAAACTTGTATCCCACATTAGTTAATACTCATTTTCTTTCTGATTTTCCTAAATGGACAAATTATTTTCCCCCAGTTTTTCAGCTTTTGAGCTTGGGAATATCCAGCTTTTTATTGAACATTTTTTTGTTCTTGTTTTAATGCTACCACTTTCTTTCTCTCCGTCAATATAATATTTAACAATATATGGTGATCCTCTGAAATCTGCTTCAATCTTTTGCAATGTCTAGCCATTACCTCTCATAGTTTTTATTCTTCTTTTCAGTCCAGTAGATAAGTTAAAAGAAATATTGATTAAAATATTCTTAAACTTCAAAATTAGGAAAAAATAATTTGTACATCTGAGGGAGTAAGAAAGAAAATATCTTACAAACAGTTGTGGTTCAATGACAGACTGAAAATTATGGACAAATATTTTAAACAAAATATAGATTTCTCTACAATTTGAGTTGAAAATTCAGCAAAAATATGCTAATTTTGTCAAAATATAACGTATAAACATATTCTTTCTCGTATGTATGACGTATATCTCGTATATATCTAAATTGTAGTCAACCATTCGGCTGCAACTAACGTACCAGTCAAATTGTAACTAGTCAGATCTTATAAAGTTCCTGCAACTGAATATATACAAGAAAGAACCACTCTCAGTAACCATTGTTGATAAACTTAAAAAAAGCAGAACAAGAAACTGATTTTAGTTCAATTTAAGATAATTTTATATTGAGTACAAGAGATAAAATTCTCCATCTTGAAAGCATTACTTATTTTTTGATTCATGGCTCAAATATATAAAGTGAAAATTAACCTGGTGGTAGTAAAAACCACGGAGTAAAATCATAACGTATGTACCTCAGATAAAAACCATTTCGCGTATAAACTAAAAATATGATTTTCAGTGGCAGATAAATTATTTAATTGGCAAGGGAACAAGATTGCGCTGTGAAAAGATGACATTTTCTAGTTAAAGGTAAGGTAAAGAAAAAAGGAAACACTTGAATTTTTCAATTAATATGGCATTGGTCTGCCAGGGGAATCAAGCATGACTTGTATTCTTCAAAGACGGTCTTCCAGCGCTTAGAACTAAAGAAAACAAACTCCACACCATCATATTGACAAAAGCTGAATCAATTCCTCTTTCTTCTATGGATGAGGGAAAATTTTTCCTTAGAGATGAAATGTCATGAAATGTCTTATAATTGTTCAATAGGTGGGACTCGGAAGATCATGACAGAGAGGACAACTCAAGTATGATTTGCATACTCCTGGTTGACCACGTTTGCTTGATGATTGGTAGCATTATCCTAAAGAAACGGGGCTGTTTGGGTAAGAAAAAAGTGAGCTAGTATGAAATCAAGATGACCATTTATGGTTAAATAAAACAAGCAGGAATCATTGATATTTCCAACACAACAAATGAACCCAAATCAATCCACATCAATGTGCAACAAACCATTACAGAAAACACAATTTGAAAATAAATACTTTGGATTGTTAGTTCCCTTTGGCTGAAGCCCCTCCTTTATTAGTCAGTAGGCTGCAAGGAGTGTGACCAACAGATTGAGGGGACTATATAACACCGCTTAATGTTGTATAGTTTACTGTATTTGGTGTTTAGACGATTAGACGCGACGATGTGCTCTAACGGGAGTGATTAAAGACTTATGTAAGGCATTGACTATTATATACCACTGTATATAATTCTCATTGCTGAGTTTCGATTGAAATAAGTTTTTCATGATCTCTTAAAATTTCACGCAATTACTGAGCAGTCCCCTAATTTCTTGATTCAATGCACTAATGCTCATACATCTTTATCTGGCAGTAAATACTTTTTTCCACTAATTTATTTCGGCGAAAATGATTCTCCCTTCCACTGAAAATAACTGTAGAGATTGTTACTCGACTAACATGAGCTATTTGAACTCTCCGGGTCCCAAATGCATCTGCCAGACTCGTGTTAACAAAGACATCCTGCTCAAAATCACTGAGTTTCTCTCTAGATGTCATTCTAAAATGAAATAAACAGCTTAAGCTAACAGTCATATACACTTCGCAAAGAATGAATACATCTTCTTATCAACTACATATACAATTGTTATGCAGTTCAGGATGGACTGCAATAACCGATAACGTTATCAGGTAATTGAGAGTTTCCATTCTTTGACACTCTCTGATTCTTTGGATCTTTTCTTTGATCGAATATCTGTGTTTCATACTCATGATTATTTTAAGCATTTTCTCATGTTTTTTTGATGATATTAAGCGTCATTCTCGTTTGACTGTTAACCCGTATTAATACTAATGAAACTTACTATGGGTACACTGAATTTTTATGCAACTTTTACGTCTGAGACGAACGAGATTTTAGTTTTAGGAAGGTAGAGCGTATGAGAAAGTGGTTACAATATTTTTGTCTGGATGCAACGTTGAGTGAGTCCGAGTTCGTGGCATAAGTTCGTTTCGTGCCTAATTCGTTCAATAAGAATCCGTGCAATAACAGATGCTAGAAATGCAATTCCTTTTATAGTGTTGTCTGGTAATACTTAGAATTTACTTGGAAAGGCAGGAATATTATTACGAGAGAGGAATCCTAAGCATTTGAAAGATTTAGGAGTTTTTCGCCTTCATAGACTTCATTTAAATTGATTGTTTAGAAATAGGGGGGACTACTTTACTCCATTTAATGTTTATTGATTATGCCAACAATCAATACATGTACTCTTACACTTCGGTTCTTATCAGTTGAAATCTTGTCTATATATAAAAAACAGTTCCGTAACTGACTCATTCATTCACTGACTGACTGACTGACATACAACGCACAAACCAAACCGCTGGACCTAAAGGGCTGAAATTTTGCATGGCGATTCTTCTAATAGTGTAGGGGTGCACTAAGAAAGATTTTTCAAAAATTCTTCTTAGATTTTTTAAAATTAAATTTTTAAGCTGTTTTTTAAACTTTTTTTACGTTTGCATTTAAAATAATACATTGAGGGTTATAAAATTTATATCACGAGAAAGATCCTAAAAATTCCTTCAAAATGAATTTTTTTTTAATTTTTACCTCCATTTCCTGATTTTTGGTGAATTTTTAAAGATTAATTTTTAGAATTTAATTTATTAAATGCCGATCACGTGATTTCTTTTTCTGGTACTTTCAATAAATTTATCGTCACGTGCGTAACAACTAAATAGACAAAAACAATATTTTTTTCTCTTTCTAATGCAGCAGACGATTGGATATTATCCAAAAAAAATGCATATCAATTACGATATTTTTATAAATATATATATATATATATATATATATATATATATAGATATATATTTTACATCAATTGTATACATTGATCATCGCATTTATTATAAATATATATATTTATTTTTTGGCATAAATTGCATACGTTAACCGCTGTATTTAATTTGAATGTACTCCGTAGCGAAGCGCGGGTTTTCAGCTAGTTAATATATACTTGAAGAATTATTAATGTAAAGAAAATTAATCTCCATAAAGGTGCATAAATTCGTAGGAAAGAAACAGAAAACTAAATTATATGTAATACATTTCAAATATAAATAAATCGTAAGAAAATTAAATTGTATTTAATATATTTCAAAGATAGCATTAAATGTTATAGAACTGTTTAATATATTTGACACTAAGTTATAATCAATATTATAAATTTATCGTATTCTGTAAATTTAAAAATGGAAGTTAATGGGTGATATAGTTCCCAGTGATTATTATTATGAACGTATTTAGTTCGAGTCACATAGCCAAGTGTGCTATGAGAAGGAAGTAGGATATATCTCACCGCAATATTACTAGATCAAAACATAAGTACAGCCATTATGGTCTTAAGAATGAGTTCATAACTACAGTACCATACACAAAAGAAGGAAATACGAACTCACATAAATTCCTCCATAAAAGTGTGCTAATGGCTCAGAAGAGGTGTGATAAAATTTTATGCCAGAATCATTTAAAGGAGAGCATTTACGCTATTCTCCCAGATCCACATTCATGGGAAATAGATAGAGATAATCTTATTTCTAAATACGCATCGAACACGTTTATTTCTTAATTTAGAAAGGATTTAGGCAATCTTATTTCAATCGCTTATGAAATGCTAGGGTTTATAAAGCAAGTAGATAATAGTGGGTTGAACATGGCCATCATATATATATATATATATATATATATATATATATATATATATATATATATATATATATATTTATATATATATATATATATATATATATATATATATATATATATATATTTATATATATATATATATATATATATATATATATATATATATATATATATATATATATATATATATATATATATATATATATTTATATATATATATATATATTTATTTATATTTATATATATATATATATATATATATATATATTTCTTGCAAATTTCTCGTTTTAATTTGTTTAAGTTTTGAGTTTTCTTTGTTGAAGATAATCTATATATATAAAACAGTTCCGTAACTGACTGACTGACTGACAGATGACGCACAGCCCAAGCCACAAGACATAAAGGGCTGAAATTTTGCATGGCGATTCTTCTTATAGTGTAGGGGTGCACTAAGAAGGATTTTTGAAAAATTCTTCTTAGATTTTTTAAAATTAAATTTTTAAGCTGTTTTAGTAACTTTTTTTTAAGTTTGCATTTAAAATAATAATTTGAGGGTTATAACATTTATATCACGAGAAAGATCATAAAAATTCTTTTAAAATGAAATCTTTTTCGAATCTTTACCTTCATTTTCTTATTTTTGGTGAATTTTTAAAGATTAATTTTTAGAATTTAATTTATTAAATGCTGATCACGTGGTTTCTTTTCTTTTTGTGATACTTTAAACTAATTTTGCGTCACGTGCATAATAACGAAATAGACAATATATATATATATATATATATATATATATATATATATATATATATATATATATATATATATATATATATTCTTGCTAATGCGGCAGACGATTGGACATTATCCAAAAAAATATTAAAATACAGTAAAATATATGTTCCTCAAACTGTACTATATTAACTGTATTTGGCATGTCTATTAGATTTAATTTGAATATTTCCTTCTACATTATTTTGTCTATAAAAATATCCCTTACGATATTTTTATAAATATATTTTTTTGTTTTTTTTGCATCAATTGCATACATTGATCGTTGTATTTATTATATATATATATATATATATATATATATATGTTTTTTGTTCTTTTGGCATTAATTGCATACATTGACCGCTGAATTTAATTTGAATGTACTCCGTAGCGAAGTACGGGTTTTCATCTAGCTAGTGCATAACTCATAAAACCACAAATATGAGATCTGTAAGACCTGTCGCGGGAAAGGTAGATATGATATTCGGGATTCTGTAGATGTAACTGCCTATAATACATTGGCAAAACTCCTTCAAAGCCAAATTTTTATAGAAGTTTTATTTCAGCAAACACTACGAGTTTGCAGGACGTTTCTCTTGAAAGAATCTAATTACGAGTATTTTCCTCAGTTGAAAGTCTTCCCTTTAATTGCAATGGAGTGTGACCAAGAGATCTTCGATATTTGGAAAGGATTTCAGTCCTCGGAGTAAAGATCCTCGCAAGTTCTAACATAAACAGATACTCTTTTATATAACACAACTAGCTGAATACACGTGTTTCGCTAAGGAGTACATTCAAATTAAATAAAACGGTCAATGTATGCAATTAATGCCTACGTTAAAAATTTCCATCTCAATAAGTCTAATGGTTAAATTTTATCTTTTACCGTATTTTAATATTTTTTTTTGTGAATATATTTCGCTGTTATGCTCGTGACGCAAAATTAATTTATCGTCAAGTATCACAAAAAGAAAGGAAACCACGTGATCAGCATTTAATAAATTAATTTCTAAAAATTAATCTTTAAAAATTCACCAAAAATTCGAAAATGCAGGTAAAGATTCGAAAAAGATTTCCTCTTAAAGGAATTTTATGATATCTCTCGTGATATAAATTTTATAACCCTCGGATTATTATTTTAAATGCAAATTTAAAAAAAGTTACAAAAGGAGCTTAAAAATTTAATTTAGAAAAAAATCGAAGAAGAATTTTTCAAAACTCTTTCTTAGTGCACCCGTACACTATAAGAAGAATCGCCATGCAATATTTCAGCCCTTTAGGTTCAGCGCTTTGGTCTGTGCGTTACCTGTCAGTCAGTCAATCAGTCAGTCAGTCAGTCACTCAGTTACGGAACTGTTTTATATATATAGATGAGCGAGGTTCATGGCATGACAAGGGCAAATGTGAAAAGGGTAAACTCTTGAATAGTAAGGTGTCCTGGTTTCAGTTAGTTGGTGAGCCTGGTTGTTTTCAAAAAGGAAAGTACAATCTGAGGGAATATGTGTGGTAGAGATTGAACCGCTATGAATTAAGTGCGTGTCGTGATTAAAAACTTTTTGTGTTCAATAACGTAAAATTTCTAAATAAATCATCCCAATCTTCATTAAATAGTATCAATTTTTTAAAATTTTTATAGGAGAACATTTAGTTTAATTTTAGAACTTATAACTACTAATCCAAATACTGTAATAATTCTTTAATTATTGTCCATTTATTGTTTTGCTATATTAAGCTATATTATACACTATATTAAGAGCATTTGAATATTTTACACGTTTGTTGCCAGATAAAAGAGATAATATAATTTCATGTGGTTCTTTTTCTTTTTTATAAACATATCATTCAAAGTATAATAAAATTCAACGAAGATAACTCTTTAAATACCTTTTGTTTTTATTTCCTGAATACGTTGCAGAATCTAGGCACAGAATGTGGTAGCAAAAGAGATAAATGAAAAGATTGAAAAATTCATCATTTATTCTTGTATCTCTAGATTAAACTTTAAAACATACCTCGAAACTCTCAGATGCATATCACATACAATCTATAACGATCATGCTCTCAAGGCCAATAAAATGAGATCTACGAGACTGAAAATATGACTGACACAATGATATTGGAAAATTAATTAGTACTATGGAACTTCACAACGTACATTCAAAATATTTAAACGATTGCAAAAATCAATTTATCATTAAATTTTAATGTTTGCGTACGGAGTTTAGCAATTACAGCCAGCCCAGAACGAACCTATTGGAGCACCAGCACATGTATCATTTAGCCGCCAAGGTTTGCACTATGATCGGGGTAGTGTGGATGGTTTTCTGAATTGTATCCACATATTGAAATTCGATACACCGATACGACATGACAATGATCCACTCGGGGTCGGTCTTTCCCCGATCCATCAAAGAAATGATACGTGATATAAGCAAAGCAGTCAGTGAAGGCACTTCCCGTAGCATTACAGCGAAGCAATGTGGATCGTATAAACATGCTCTGAAGGGAAAAAAACTTTACGGGGGAAAATATACGGTTTGGTTAACAACAGATAAGTTAACCAAAGGACCTATTAGCTTAATTTTGTACCATGATTCGGGATACGGTTAAATGCATAGGTCCGTACGCATTCTTAAGTGAAAGAAAAACAAGATTCTTTTAAGTCCTGATGCCTAAAAAATAAACAAGGATAGTTTTATTTATGTAAATGTGATAGCTTTACCTACATAAATATGGAATATATTTAAAAGAGTAATGAATAAATTGTTGTTTTATTGAACAAAATATGTAATAATTCCGAAACTGAAATGAATACTGTATAAAACGTTTCGAATAAAACCGAATTTATGCGTTATGATTTAAAAACAGCAAATATATTTGAAACTCTTTATATGCTCTTATTTGAGGTAATCTTACAAATTTCAATGCATCTTAGAATTCAAGTAAGAGAGTTAATGTTCTATTTGGAAATAATCTCTTTTCATCATAAAAGGCTCGCAGGAAATTAAATGATTTTTTTCAAAAAGAACTCAGTTTCATCACATAATTCTATAACGGTTCATCATTTATTTCAGAAAAAAAATCTCGATCGATTTGTAAATCGATTTTTTATTACATTATTACAGTCTTTGAATAACATAAAGATGAAAAAGAATAACATTCAATCATGAACATCGGGAGGATGTGAGAATTAAATAACTCGGAATCCGAATGAAAAATGGAATCAAGTGTACTCTAGCTTAATGTATAACAATTTCTAAATTATATTTGTTTGAAAAATTGAAAGAATATTACGGATTCTAAAGAGGTATCTAAAATGAATCTTTCTTACATTTACTGATACAAAACATGGGACGTTCTTAATATATATTTCCGGATCGATTGAACCAATGAAATGGCCAGATTCGAATTTAATGTGTTTTTAACGGTTCCGAATACAATGCTTTTCACGAATAAGAGTCTCATTATGCATACGTAACTAAATTTGAAAAACACAATGGAAAGAATAATCAGAGAATCATTAGTTGCTGCTGAAAATTTCGGAACGATCAGATTATTATACGCAACTTGAAATCTCGTATGCATCCACTAACACTTCACTACACTTCCAATTATTTCGCATACCTTGTAAGAGTTAAGATTTGCTGGATGGAAAGTAATGGCGCGACATGCCGAAATGCGGCAGGATTATTACTAAATGGAGTGAAATTGAAAGGGATGATCATGTTGCAGATGCTTGGAGTGAATTGCTTCTTAATAAATGTAATGAAGTCTATTAATTACACATAATTCGGCTAATATTCGAAAAGTGTGCGAGGCATTAAAACAATTTTTGATGGAAATAAGCAACCGCAATTTTCAATATATTCTAATTAGTCCATAAAGTTTTCATCGTGGAAGGGATATAATAACGAAACAAGGCTAATAAAATAGACTGATAGCTATAAAATTCATTACAACTAGCGACCTCCGAAAGCATTTAATAACTGAACATTACTGAAACACGAGAAGTTATTTGATGAATGGGAATTTAAACCCATTAAGTCTGATTTTGTAACTTAATGTATATGGTAAATTTTACATCAGTGCAAAAACATTGTTTCTGAGATTAAAAAGTGACGAGTAGTTTTCTGTAAAAGGTGAACAACGTAAAATATAACCACGGGAAAAACGTTCATAAAGTAAACAGAAATTTCAAATCAGAACTAATTTAAATTTAGTAATCATAAAAGCTGTTTCTCATGTTATATTCAAAATTAAAGGGAATATTCTATTTCAGAAAAGGTAACTTCTAAGAGATATTTAAAAAGTATTACAGACATTTTAAAATTATTAAAAATGACCATTTAATTGATGGAGTAATTAGAACGAAAATTTAAACATAAACGCTACGTTTCCTTGAAAAAGTGTGATTTTTCATTGTAAAAAATCCTAGAGATCTAAACTAGTTCCACAACAATATTGACTTATCACAGGATGGAAACTTTTTAAACTTTAGTTTTAAAAATAAGTTCCTTCCGTCAAAACTTTTCCACATTTCAAGCCTTTTAAATGTATACCATCAATTTAGAAACTTTTTTCTGCGTTAGAATCAAGTCTAAATTCATTACTATCATTCTGAAATTTATTACATACCCGCTGACTCTTTACTTGAAATATTTACTCTATTTTAATACATTAGGAGTATCTACAAAACAGCGAGACTATACATAGATTTTCCAGCGAAATAGACTTAAAATATTTGAATTTAACATTCAGGACAATTTTAATGAGAAAGTAGTTTTTTGAAGTGTACCTTTAAAACAATTTAAAACAATTGTTAAAATTTTATATTTTTATGCCGTAAGCGAAAAATGAACACTGAGTTAAATAGACAGAATGGTAGTCTATGTAAATCGCGCTGGAAAGAATGAAGATATATTTAACTAAAAAATGTTTCATATTCAGTGATTCATGCAGATGTTCCTAAGCTTTTTACAAGAACATAAATTATTTTTAAATTGTCATTTTGGAACTGTATCATTTATACAATAGGAGGCACGATATATGAACTCAAAATACGCAGCATATGAAAAAATGTAAAAAAATGGATGCGATAACATTTTTTACAGATGCTAGATAGCTTGTGTTTTCTTATCTGCATTTTGTGAGAATTTATTTCTCTTAATGGTATGAAACTACATTATTTATGTTAATTGAAGAAACTCAGTGTTTATTATTGAAAAAAAAGGTGCGATATATCTAGAGTATTAGTTGCATAATATTTCTTCAAAAATGTTGAAAAGTTTTTTATGTTTGAATAAAATTTACACGAGGGATTTACATCATGATAAAAACAATAACATAATTATTATAAGGGCAAAATAACTGCTGTTTAACAGTTTACATGAACACCCGACTCTAAAGCATCAAGTAAGTTATATTACAGATAATAGTACTAAAATTTTTATGCGCAAAAACTTTATCGTACATGGATTTTGGCATAAATTTTTCCTATTACATTTTATCCAAAGGTACATTCAACAATCTTTTCTAGCTTGCGTTATATTCAGTGTATTGAAAAAACGCTTAAAATTTTATATTAGTTTTATTTCATAACATTTTCACCAAAGTATATCTTTTGGAGTTAAAATAATGGCGCACTCATTTCACCACTTACGTGACTAGTTAATTGATTAGAACTGCACTACAATTACCACCTAGTACAAATATTCAGACATTAAAAGACAAAATACAAATAGATTTATAAAAGAAAGCGACAAGATAAGCGTGGCGCACAATAGAATATTAATATTTACATTTAACTTGTATATAGACACTTTTAAGAAGCAACACTCTCACAGAATAATAAAACGAAGATTTTCCAATAAACCACTTTACACATTCCTATCATTCATTCTACCGTAAATAATTATCTTCCTTCGAAATATTCAATGAAAGTGTCCTATCGATTTTTATATATTAATGTTTTCTGACCTTAGATTTAACTATAAATGTGACTGTCATTTAGAAAGCATCAGGCAGTATGTACAAAATATATAAAATGCTCAAAATTAGATATTTTCCAATAAACCATTTCACGCAGACCCGATCATTCATTTAGCCATAAATAATGATCTTCCTTCAAAGTATTCAATGGGGGGACAATATCGATTTACCGTATGACTGGATCCCCCGATATGACTGCATAGCTAGGTCGTTCCTCATCTAGAGAGATGATCTTTAACGTTCGCTGGGTATGTTTGTCCCATAATGTGCAAGAGTGTTTCTCTATTTTTATAAATGGGGATACCCGAAAGCGATTCAATATTCTGTAATGGGAAGAGGGGTGATGCAAGAGAAAGGCATTCATAGACGTCTATCATCCCTCAAAGGAAATTAATTCAGCTCAAAGAAAGGCCATTGGAGAAAGGTACTATTCCTGCACTCTCCAAAGGATTAATGGGCGTCATATCAAAGTTCGCACGCGGCACGTAAAACAAACAATTATTAAAACTTCTGTGCAAAATTCTTTGAAGAAACAAAAGCGTAATTACCTTAATTTCCTCCTTTATTAAACTAATTAAAATCTAGAGGTAGAACAAGTAAAGAAATTTTCTTATTAGAATTTTTTAGCAATAAAAAGTCTTTAGAAAGCAGAAAAGAGTAGCAAAATAAAACAGTAAAATCAAACTAATCCTCCAACTGAAGAAGAGTAAGGAAAAGCTATCAAGGTAATCAGCTGTTGCAGAAGCTTTATAAAGCTGTTTCTGCTTTAGGTGGAAGTGAAGTGAAATGTATTTCATAGGGTGTAATAAAATAAATTTTTAATTATTTGCACAGGAAGATTTTTTCATGTATAGTGTAAAAAGATTAATTTTAACTATAGTAGTCTAAATTAAAATATAAACTATCAACTTAAAAAAGGTTCTTTTAAAGATGTTTCTTAAGTTTAATTTTAAAAATATGTGTAATAGACAGACTTCAGGTTTACTATATGTGAAATAGAAAATCAATTTTCATACAGTATTCATCATGGCATTTTTTTTCTCTTTTATTTTTCCCGTTTAAAAGATTTCTTTGTACAAGTTATTTTAAAATTTTTATGAGATCTTATTTTATTTTCATTTATAATTCCTAGTTTTGATTTCTCACTTTCACACCTATACAAACTGTTTCAATCAGGGTGTTGAAATCGCTATGTTTATCCTAAATTTCTTGAAAAATTTACTCCGCCCTTTAAGCATGGGTACACTAAACCAGGCTACACAAAATATATTTATGATGATGCATATCAAAAAAAAAATTATACGTTTCATTTTATTGTACTGATGACAGTCTCTTTGTGAACTTCATCTTTTTACATTCTAATCATCCAATTTTTAACTCCATGAGCGGCTTTTAATAATAAGTTTATTGTTGCGAGCGGATTTTAATTATAAGTTTATTGTTGCACTCTCGGATGGCAATAACGAAATGTTGTTCTAGAGATAATGTAATGTAATGAATTTTTAATGTAATGAAGTTATCCTGTTAAACAAAATGTGTTGCAATGATAAAACTATTGTTTTTAAAGTAAGTTAAGTTACATCCTAACATAGCTAAAGGGGATTTCGCTAATAATTCACCATATAAAACATTCTCATTTGTTACATACTTAAGCACTAGTAAAAAAAATAAGTTACTAAATATTTGTACGATAATACTTCGAAGTGTACAGATATTTTACATAAATTAACATTGAAATTTACAACATAAGGTAATATGCAATAAGATTTGTCAAATATATTACACCATTCCGTATATTTATTTTACAGCGAAGTGCACGAATAGTTGAACTATTTGACTTCGGAACGGAAGTTCATTTGGAATCTTCTTAAAAGAGTTCAAAATAATAAACTGAGAATTATGAAGGAATTTCAATGAAATGTTGCAAGGGAACTAGGTAAGTAAGTATTCTAAAGTCGTCTATGCAAATAACACAGTAGCCTGACTAGATTCCAGCGTTTGAATTTATATTCGACGTTTTGGTACATTTATATGCTCTCAATGCCTGGCAAAAAGGATACTACTGTAAAAGAGTAATATGACGCTCAATAAGATTTCCCAGCCCAAACTCTGCTGCTAAATAATAGAATAAAAAGTACTGTGTGTACATAAATGAATATCCTAAATTTTCAGAGCTATTTAAAGAAAACTAAACAAAGTGCAAATTTGCTGTTCATCGGAAATCAAAAATAACAGCTGAAAGTTTAAATACGACACAGTTATAAGTGTTCAGTGTGAGCCCTTTAGTTTTTTAGCATTGAAAGGCTGCAGATATGCGTGTCTTAAATTCGTCAACGTCATTTGGTAGCGGTGGAACAAACACCTGATGTTTGATGTAGCCCAGAAAAAAAAAACAAGTTTGTACTTTATTTAGTTTTCTTTCAATAGCCCTGCAAATTTGGGATATTCATTTATGTACACAATGTACTATGAAGTGTAGTACTATTACTATTGATGTTGATAACAAAATTTATATTAAAATTTATACGACTCTGCATGGGATTTGCCAGTATAGCAATCCCACCCACATTGTTGTGATCATTTAACTTAAAAATACAGAATATAAATTACGGATAGCTATGAAAATAAGAAAACAAAAATGATAATTTTGATAATTGCATTAAACACAGATTTGCGATTTTATGTGTAATGAGCGCAAGTTTCTTTTATTGACTATAATCTATGCAATACCGATTCAATGAGATGGAACAGTGAGGGAATAAACTTGAAGTAATATTATAAAGCCGCAATATACAGGGTGTCCAGGCTAAAAGTATCCAAAAGTTATGACTTATTTTTACGGAACTACTCATTAGAATTAAAAAAAAATTATTTAAATAGAAAGGATATCTTACCAAGTTTTAATATCAATCATAGATTTCTATCATGGTGTCATAGATTTCGATGTGTGCGTCTTTTGTAGCACGATTAACGTCTAAATGGTAATCTAGTTCTCTTCAAGTGTTTCGTAGCATATCAGGAGTTATTAGACTTTTTTGCTTGGGGATTCATTAAATCCGTTGTGTATAAATAAAAAATCGAAACTGTGGATGAGTTGAAGAAACGTATCATTCAAGCAATTCGTGTAATAACAAGCAATCGTTAAAATAATTTTTTAAAAATTCTAATGGGTAGTTCTGCAAAAATAAGCCATAACTTTTGGATACTTTTAGCCAGGACACCCTGTTTTCAAAGATGTAGTATTAAGGGAACAAGGGACCTTCAATCTCGTTCTTCTTTAATTTTCAATATTTTACTCTACATACAGCGTGAGTATAATTAATATTCTATTCTACTACACTGAAGATACTTAGAATTCAGGAATAAGTATTTTGTGGAGGAATAAAACCTGTTTATCAAAAAATTCTTCAAAAATGCTAGAGTTTTTCAAAAAGCTCCCTGCGTAATCATTTTCTTCTGAAATCCTCCATATATCTCAGAATTGTTAATTGAAGTGTTTGTCAAAAAACTATGCATAATTCTTTGATATCGCAAATATTTTTTAAATTTATAGACCATAAAATAAAGTATAAACATAAAAAAATAACAGGCAAAATAGAAAAAAAATTATTTAAGACTTTAGATTCATACAAAAAAAAATAAATGCACATTTATATTTATATACAAATGGTAAACTTATAATACAAAATTTAAGGATTTTGTTTAATATAGAATACGCATAGGGCATTTTGAAAAACGTTAGCATTTTTGAAATTTTTTTTGAAAAACAGGCATTATTTTGCCAAAAGTTCCTTATTTTGAATTTTAAGGGTTTTCAATGTGATAAAATAGAAAATTAATAATCCTTATTTTGTATATAGAGTTAAAAATTGTAAATTAAAAAATTCGAATTTGAAGTTCCCTTGTCTCCTTAAAAGCCCACAAATGTACGGTATCCGTTAAAAAAATTTCACCTTACAATGATACTTACGGACTGCTTATTAGAATTGTTAAACGTTTGCCGCTATAAATATATCACAAGTAGTTGCATCTAACTAAACGTCCTGATGATAACAAAACCCTTCGTAAATAACTTTCAACATCTATCTAATTACTTTCATTTGTTTATGTCTTATTTGAGTGGCCCTATTTTAACTTATATTTGAGATATTTCAAATAAACACAGAAAATTTGAAGTATTTCGACGAAGAGTATTTTTAGGAATAGCGCGCACAAAAAATTAGAGGAACTTAGCAAACCATAAATTACCATCAAGCTAACAGATTTTTAACTTAAAACTATTTAGAAAATGCGGTAAAAGAGACGCTCACATGCTTGCGTCATCCTGTTTTGGCACTGATTTCAGTTCCGTTCGCAGAAATTTAATAAGCTGTACCACAGCCAAGTCAGATATACTATAAAGAGATTTGGGTTCGAATCAGTTAAGCCAGGTTTAGGGAAGTTGGTTTATACATTTAAATTCTGTGCCTGGCATTCTGCCTAAAAGTGTTAGAGTGACTCTGTGTTTAGTATTCACATGTCAAGATGCATTATCTAATTAATTTATCCGAACTCTGAATACGATTGGAGATTCTAGCCTTAGTACTTTACATTTCTGATTCAATACACTATTTATAACTCTTAACCATTAATCGTTATAAAGAGAAGCATGTCTAAATATGTACACTTCTTTTCTGTTTTTACTAATGCAATGGTATCAAAGAAAATATATATAAAGCGAATCAACAGTTTTGCGTGAAAATGAAATCTTAGTCGTGTAGAAACCCCTCAAGTAATTACACTGTTAGAATGACTGTTTATCTACAAAAAGATTGAAGACCTTATTTTTCGTTTATTGAAAGACACGCGCACATATATGTAGGAAACACAGATTGAACTCGTCGAGCAATTTTTAAATGTAATTAACATTAAACTTGTTTTTATTTGTTTTTAAATGTAATTAATATATAACTTGTTTGTTCTGTTTTACTTACATTATATCAGCCAGAGACTTTTTTTCTAAACCAAGACTTCATTAACTGCGTAAGACTGTATTACAAATATGTATATTACATACATGTATAACCACATGGGGCTGTATTACATATAAAGACAGATATTAAAAACCAATGCCTTTATGTATGTTTGGATTTCTTATACATAATATCCCGCCAAACTAAACGAGGACACATCATAGTGTATGGGTAATTTAGCGTATAAGGTTCAATTAAGGAGATAACAATAAATAGACTAACTTCCTAGTTCTGAAGCTTTAAAGATATTAAATTACGTGGAATTTATTTTATTTAGTTACTATTATCAAAAACACTCATTTCCTTTATTGCAATTTTCAAGGGAGTCGTTTTTCTTTGACCATAGGTTCTTCACAAATAAAAATTTAAAAATTAGGATTTTCTTACATTCTTTCAATAAATCCAAGTCTTGTTTAGTCTATAAAATGATCTCTCTCCAAAGAACTCGATAGGAATAATATCGATTTGAAGTTTGTATCAATCCCCTGTTATGACTGTTCAGAGAGTTCTTTCATCAGCAGAGATCTTTAATGTTTGCTAGATATATCTGTCTGTAATGTTCAAGAGGGGATTTTTCTATTTTTATAACTGGGATCCCCAGAAAACGATTCTTTACTCCCCCGTTATATGGAGGATGTATATATAGGAAGAAGGGATATTCAGAAGTCGCTCTCCCCCTGTCATTTCTCCAAGAAAATTAATTGAGCTGAACAGGGGGGCCATTGGACATGATGCGAAAGCAGCTTTTCTTTAGTATTAAAAGAACAGCAAAACATGAAGAACACAGCACAAGAGGCAAAGATAGTTATTTCAGATACAACTATCAAGTTTTTTTTATGCTTAAGATTCTATAGAATATTCTAAAATGTAGTATCAAGTTTCGTTTTTCAACCTGTTTGAACAAACGATCATGTAGAGAAGTGGTTCTCAACCTTCACGTGGCTGAGGGCACATCGAAACTTTCAAAGAGCATGGCGGGCACAACCAATGGTTTTCGTATCACCAATGATGATTATTTACATAATAGAAATATTTTTTATTCAACGGTACGATACCAACCTTCTAATTTCATTACAATGATTATGTTTTGAAAAATAAGAAAAAAAAAAGAAAAACATAAATAAAATTTTGATTATTTTATTTTATAAGTAGGTACATGGAAATAAAGAAATAAGTAGTCAAAATGGGTTTATTACTTGTAACTAATTTTCTTAAAATTTAATCAGATTTATTTTGCTGAACTGAATTAGCTAATTTTTTTTGTAATTTCCGTATTTACACATTTTTACTTAAAGTAGCAAACATAATAATGATTATGATTTGAAAAATAAAAAAAAGGAAAAACATAAATAAAATTTTGATTGTTTAATTTTATAAGTAGGTACATGGAAATAAAAAAAATATTAAGTAGTATAAATGGGTTTATTACTTATAAATACTTTATTTAAAATATAATCAGATTTTTTGCTGAACTGAATTAGCTAATTTTTTGTAATTTCCGTGTTTTACACATTTCTACTCAACGCAGTAAACATAATAATGACTATTTTTTAAAAAATAAAAAAAAGGAAAAGCATAAATAAATTTTGATTATTTTATTTTATAAGTAGGTACATGTAAATAAAGAAATAAGTAGTATAGATGGGTCTATTACTTGTAAATAATTGATTTAAAATTTAATCAGATCTTTTGCTGAACTCAGTCAGCTAGTTTTTAGTAATTTCTGTGTTTTATACATTTTTACTCAGCGCAATAAACATAATGATTATGTTTAGAAAAATAAAAAAAAGGAAAAACATAAATAAAATTTTGATTATTTTATTTTATAAGTAGGTACATGGAAATAAAAAAATAAGTAATATAAATGGGTTTATTACTTATAAATACTTTATTTAAAGTTTAATCAGATTTTTTCCTGAACTGAATTAGCTATTTTTTCGTAATTTCCGTGTTTACACATTTTTGCTCAACGCAGTAAACATAATAATGATTATGTTTTGAAAAATAAAAAAGGAAACACATAAATAAAATTTTGATTATTTTATTTTATAAGTAGGTACATGGAAATAAAAAATAAGTAGTATAAATGGATTTATTACTTATAAATACTTTATTTAAAATATAAACAGATTTCTTGCTGAACTGAATTAGCTAGTTTTTTGTAATTTCTGTGTTTTACATATTTTTACTCAACGCAGTAAACATAATAATGATTATGTTTTGAAAAAAAAAAGGAAAAACATAAATAAATTTTGATTATTTTATTTTATAAGTAGGTACATGGAAATAAAGAAATAAGTAATATAGATGGGTCTATTACTTGTAAATAATTTATATAAAATTTAATCAGATCTTTTGCTGAACTCAGTCAGCTAGTTTTTAGTAATTTCCGTGTTTTATACATTTTTACTCAGCGCAATAAACATAATGATTATGTTTAGAAAAATAAAAAAAAAGAAAAAACATAAATAAAATTTTGATTATTTTATTTTATAAGTAGGTACATGGGAATAAAAAATATTAATTAGCATAAATGCGTTTATTACATATAAATACTTTATTTTAAATATAATCAGATTTTTTGCTGAATTCAATTAGCTAATTTTTTGTAATTTCCGTGTTTTACACATGTTTACTCGACGCTGTAAATAATAAAATATGTAAAAGAAATTTCCAAATAAAGTCGGGGTATTTCCAACACCTTCGGCGGCACAGGGTTGAGAACCACTGGTGTAGAGTATCAAATCAGACAAGCCATATATATGTTACCAACATTAGTAACATCTACATTAGCAGCTAAACCCGTGACAAGATTTGGAGGAATATCATTCTTCATCTTGATTCGACAGCGCACTGCATTTAATCACAATAAGTCAAGAATTATATTTTGAGATAATGCATTATCTTTAAGCTTAAGAGGATTGATAACTTCCTTTGCACCAGTCACAGATTTTATCTGCTTCTGAAAGCTTTTTTTAAGACTTTCTTTCTTGAATTTTTTTTGCAAAAATATTATTTTAACATACCAAATCCATACCAGTAAATAATTATCCTTACTTCACAACGCATATGAGATTATAGACACTTTTTAATAGATACACGTCGGACATAATTTTTTCAAAGATTAATTTCTTGAAGATTAATTCTCGGAGATAAATTTCTCGCAATTTTAAGCAAGAAAATATTTACATGGAAAATAAAGCAAACAATTTTTTTGGGGTTGGAAGAAATGTCAAGTGCTTATGTTTGTACTTCATTATAATATTTTTTAATTAAAGGTAATAGAAGGATATTTCAAGGTTAGAGAGTAATACTGAACAAAAGTAAATAACAATACTCGGTACTTACACTCTCTTGTTGGGTATAACTGGATTTTATACAAATTGGAAGGAAAAGAAAATCTTTATTACACGAAAACATCAAAATTGACATTGAAAAGACTTTGAATGGTGTTTATCTATTTTAGGTTGCGAGTCATTTGTTTATTTCGCATATATCTGTAATTAAGGCTTATGTATCATGGGATGGAATTTTACATCCTTTTCCACTTTAAATAGGACACACACACACACATATATATATATATAATGGTAAAACTTCTACTCGTCGTCTTCTTAATATTAATTTGCAGTCGTTGGTAACCATGGCACAAGTGGTGACACTTCATTTATAATTAAACCAGTTTATTCTTTGAAATACGTATATAAAGTCTCAGCTCCAACATTGTCACGTTCAAATTCCCTCAAAAGCCCCAATCTCTCACCTGGGAAAATGCCTGTCCTTTCTCTACAGCTATCCTATTGTTTCTGCGTCTACTATTAGAATCGCGTAGTATGTTTTCACACTTCCAAAACGCGTGACAATTACCGTGTAATAGCATGTGGTGTCATGGATGATCTGGGAAGCGCGTGTCGAACAGACCATGTGACCTCCACTGCATGCTAACTAAAAGTGTGTACTATTAATAACCCGTAACAGCGTGATGCAATTGTCCTTGAACCCCCCGCTCGATAGTTTGAAATGCCCAGCGCAGTCATCGTTTGGCATTTCTTCTAAGTATTCTTTGAAAACCCGTAAGTTTTATATGATTCTCCGAATGTTATTATCTAAGTTACCACAATTAGTTTACCCAATTCTCATGGCATCCCCCCCACATATATATATATATATATATATATATATATATATATATATATATAAAAATCCTTGCAAGCTATCTTTGTAAAATTTTTTCCAGCGTAAATTCTTTCCGTTAAGTAAAAATTATACTGAAAAAATGTTTTGTCCTTGAAAGTGATTAAAAACTTTCTGAAGAAAATTAACCAGCATACGAATTATTTTGAAAATTTTCTTATGTACAAAAGTGAGAAGAAAAATTGCAAACGGATCAACTGCATCGTTTGATGTATCAAAATCTCAATTGTAAATTTTACATTAAAAAAATGAATACTGTGAATTGTTTAAGAATTGTAAGTGTATATAATGATCTTAATATAAAGTTACAGTTGAAGAAAAAATCATTAAAAAGTGATGAAAAATCATTAAAAAGTTTTAATTTTCGAATTATTTAACAACTCCAACATCCCATTCCTCCCCCCTCCCCAAGCCATTTTAAATGTTCTTTTTGCCTTTAAAGAACATTTAAGTTGTCTTTTATTGTTAGTTGAACAAGTCGTTTATTGAGCATTACTTTCTGATCATCTAAGAACGAATTCCAATCTTTCGGCACCACGTGGTTTGTATTGAGATGGTGAACGACATGTTGCTTGCCAGAGTAGATAGCGTCAAGACAACAGCGCCCTTTACACGTACGCTCTTTCGCGAGTGCTTGGAGCGTACGGGATTGCGTGCGGGAAAACTTGCAGTACGCTCCAAAACAGATTTCCCTTCATCTCCGATGGGGGCTGGGGGTGCCTTGACAGATCTGTACTGTATATCCGGCATCCTCTAGCCCCACAGCAATGGAAGCATCGGACCTCGGAAATTAACCTTCGGCTGCGTATACAGGTTTTGCTACGCAGCGGCCGGGTTTGCAGGTGACTCATGGTTGGTGGACAGCATTGTCCGGGGGACCGGTAAAGTTTTAGAATTCCCTTCCTCTCCGACACCTTCACACGTGCACTAAATCGCGCGGGATTGTGGTTTCACGCGGAAAAGAGCGTACGTGTAAAGGACGCTATTCATTCATTTTGTGCCAGGAACGGAAAAATCGGGAAATATTTTAAGTCACAAACCATTCGAATAATAATTCATCGGTGCTTAAATATACACATAAGTTTGTATCACAAAAAACATAGCAAAATTGAATTTATAAATGACATATCACTATGAGTTCATTTTATTGTTTAATATTTTCCTTTCCAAAAAGACTAATTTTCTTTAAATAAGCAGTCTGGACAACGCCCTGTAGTTAAAGGTAATAAACCTTTTAGTGAATAAAACCCCCACACTACCTGTTGTTGGTGCTTATGCCACTTGACCGACAGCGACATCAGATCAAGTCCCGAAGGCTATGGACGATGAAGGTGCGGCTCCTGTTTTCACTGGTACCACAAGGGTCGGAGTCCGACTTGGCCAAAGAACTAGTCCCGTAATTTTGAACCGAGTCAAGTGATGAGACCAGAGCACTTGACCCCGCACCTCCAGAGGTAATTTTGAGAACTTGGAGGACATTGCAGCCACGACAGATTTTACGTGCAACAACCGCCATTAGTGTACACGGCAGTGGATTTGTCAGCGACGAGCATCGAACCAGTGTCTTTCAGATCCCTAGCTCACTGCTCTTGCCAACTGGGCCACTACGTTACCTGTTGCGTTAGAATTAGAACAATTTTGCGTTCGAATTTTCGACCTGTGCTACTTGAATTCCCCAGACTCTTCCGTCGTTATTCTTTTACTGGCAGGGGCGAAGAAACTTACTAATTAGCGTATTCAGTTAGGTAACCAATAGAAATTTTATGATAGAATATGTATAGTGAGAAGGTTGTAGAATTCAAATCGTTCCTCGTCAATGTAAAATTTAAATGAATGCTGTTTCACATTTTCATGAAACATTTGTTCCATATTTATCAACGTATAGTGTTTATACCTATTTTTGTAATCATACATTTCTGAGTAGCAATATTCACATCATTACACCGAGTTATAAATCCCCAAAATTATTCCTAGATAAATATCAAACGGTTATTATGGAAATAATATTATATATATATCAAAGATTGTAAGCCTGTAATTGTGCTCCCGCCTCAAAACAATATTACTTCAGACACTGACATGCCAGCCTGTTTATATACAAGAAATACAAACTTTATATAATAGATGGCTATTAATTGTGTTCACTGTGCTATTAACCAAATAAAATTTACACATGTATAATAATAACAAATATATAAACAATTGAAAGCAAATATCAATCATTTATCAAAGGATTTTTGTAGATAAATATTGGTTGTCAAATATTTTATATCAGGCTCATAATTATTAGTAGTTTAGAGAAAAACACTCGCTAAACTGGATATATCAGTCTATTTATTTCTGAAATTCTGTTTTACGAATGTCATTTCCGAAGATAAATATTCGCATGCATGGAACAAGAGACTTTCGATACATTTCTATGTAGTTTTTAGATGAAAAAAAAAAAAGATTTTCAGGTTTGGAATCTTAACACTAGAAAGGCGGGAATTTTTTTCTTACTAGAAAGACTAAACGCCGTCAATTTGACGGTTAAAAATGAAATTAAGAATTTAAAATATTTAATGTTTTTTAAATGGTTAAATACTTTAAATTTTGAACTATTTCATACCAATATATAATAAATTAGTATGTATTTAGATACATTTTTATGCAGGTATGCCGTGCTGACAACCTGGTATGGTTTATCCGTAAAAATATATGCATGGTTTGAGCAGTTCTCATTTTTCAACACCAATATTTCCAAAGAGCCAATATTTCTGTTATTTGAAAAAGGGGGAAGACGTAAAAATAACTAACATTTTCCTGGTATTATTTTAAAGATTTCTGCCTGTTTTCTGTATTGCCGTCAAATTGACGGCTCTCAGTCTTAGTAGGTATACAACACATTTTCTCCCCCTCTTTACTACCGAAAATAATTTTGTAAATGAGTATGCATATTTATAATTTTAGAAAGAGTCATAAAATTTCAGAATCCTGAGGACATAAATACAGATATAACGCTCAATAGTATGTCCGAAACCGTCAAAATGACAGCAGCCATCTTTCTAGTGTTAAGTTCTAGCTATTTAAGTTTCGGAATGTTTGTTACGTGTGTTCGAAAACCTCTCGGTTTCAATAGTATGGAAATCATTTCCAAAATCGACAAAATTTTGTTTCTATATAGAACTGTATTACAGAGGTATTAATGACATTTCCAGGTCCTTAAAATTCAACACTGACAAAAATCGAGCCCGAGAAAAATTTGTATTCTTACCACCTCTGATATGCGTACCATAGGTTCGCCATCTATGACATACACCGTGGGATTTACCGTGAAACACCCATACTCGACGGCCACCCCTCTAAACGACCATATTTTGCTCAGAACCGATTAAAGACTCCATAGAGCCGATGTTATGATAGAAACCTCTTTTTATGAGGCTACCCGTCAAAACGGCCACTTTTTTTCGGAACCATTAAAGGCCACCATAGAAAAGCCTCACTGTATTATGCACCCGCGTAGGAATATTGCCAATGGAAAACTTTTCATGGGAAGGTGCCTCGTATGTACTACAAACTTGTTAAGTAACGATAGCTATAATTTAGAATAAGTAGTTTTGACTGGAGCACATATCCTGATAAGCTGGGACGTCAAAGCCGTTACCTCAACAGTAAAACTATATGTTGCCAATTCCCTCGGTTTTTTTTCTTGCGCGAGCAAGGCACGCTCAAAATCACCGTATGCGCGTGAAAAATGATACGTTAAATGTTTAGCTTTATGATCAAAATTCGATAACCGGGCATGCAACCTAATTCTACAAGATTAACATTGAATAAATTAAACCAATCAAATCCGAGTAACTTTTTAAGAATCTCAACCTATTTACTTTTTTCTGTAAAAGAGAAAGTGGAAAAATTCATCATTATTACATAAATGAATCATTCGAAGGAAGATTTTTGTTAACAATTTATCTGGCATAATTATTAAATGCTATTATTCAAGGCATCGTAAGGTCAAATGCCCTTAGTCAACGTTATTTTGAATTATTTTATGAACGAGTCAAGCAAAAATTTATCATACATGGTCATGAAATGCTGTTATTAAAGTTTCTTCTAAAATTTTAAGCAAACTCTCTATTTTTTTCTTTTCTTATGTAAGAAGCTAATACTGTCCCTAAATAAAAATAACACGATGACGTCGGTTTTGGTAATCAGCATTCAGATGTTAATGGACAATTATTTGCTATGCATAACATATTGCTATTATAAATAGTAATGAAATATATAGTACTGGACCAGTTAATTGGTGAATATTGCATGCTTGCTCTTCGAGCCATAATTAAAATCAAGTGAAAAAAGGAAGATAGCCAAAATCTATCACGCACTTCCAAATAATGCAGTGATGATAAGTGGACTTCTTTCAAAACGCAACCATGAAAATGATTTATTTTCATGGCTCGAGTTTGAAAGAAGTGTACAAATATTAAGCAAAGTTCAAGCGGCGACGCATTTTCTCTTACTTGAGATATTGTTTGAGTAGTCTGTCTGAAGAAAACCGTGCTGATTCTTTAAGGGAATAAACTCCGTTCATCATTTGACGACCAGCAATCAGTCTAGTCCAGACTACGTTCCGAAAAGGAAAGAAAGATGCCTCCTCTTCAGCCGATGAAAGGTTGCTATCGCAAACCATTACTTTAATCTGTCACCACAGACGAACAGAAACAGAACGTAACCTTTAAAAGTGTGTCAAGGAATTCGTGGGATAAAAGAGAGCGTTTTCAACAGAAGGAAGATGAAAAATTGTGTTATAAAAGACTAATTATTCTCCAAATGTAAGCTTTTGTGCTGTACAGAAAACATTCGGCCGCGCTAAACGTCCCCTCCCCTTCTCAGCATATTTATTACACTCTAAATAAATGGTTCTTAAAATTCCTTTTTTCACCAGTTCAAGTAAATGGTCTGTAAAATGAAATTTAGCCCAAGTAATCTGTTATGAAGTAAAGCCAGAAGCATTTTGAGAAACATTCACGGTAATTTAAAAGAACGACAAACGCTTTGAAACCAAGGGAAGATGAATTGTTTTCCGTTGCATGGAACAAGAATTAGCAGACTTCATTTAAAACAGAAACTGTTAGCATAGTCCGTATCTTTCGTTTTTCATTCCTTTTGATGAAATTTGCCCGAGCAGGCTACGAAACAAAATCACATCAGCTTAATCCGGATGAAATGAAAGCGCATGATAATATTTGTCGTCTAGTTCAAAATTGAAAACGAATTTTAAATTCCAAACGCGATGCGCCACCAGTGTGTTTTTAAATAATTTGATTTGAACCTTAGAACAACTTACTCTTGCTACATGCAACAACTCTGCATTTCGCAACATAAGTTTATTCATATCTAAATTCAACGACTAAACTGATATGAGCAAGTTGCGAAGTATATTTAAATTCGTAACTCTGGTCCAAGAATTTTCTGAAAAATAATGCTTGTAATAATATATTTTGATTTGAAATATGACGTCTTTTAAAAAATTGTTTTGTAATTATCAGTTTAGGGAGGAAGCTGATTTCATTCCTTGACATCTTAAAAGAATTATTTTAAAATCTATTTTATAACTCTTCTCGTAATTATAACGAAGGAAACTTTATCAGATTGATTCTTTTTTAAATAAGTCCAGTTTATCTCATTAGAATGAAGTTTTCCTGAATTTATGAAGTCATTTATAAAGTACCTTTTAAGAAGTCATTATGAAGTCCCTTTTAAGAAGATAAAATGTGTACGTCGCGTTATCATTAGATATGTCTAAACCTAAACTGGAAGTAAATTAGAAATTCCATAATAAACTAATAACACTATTACTAAGCAACGTGCTGAGAATGGGGATAATCTTCAAACACAAACAGATGGGATTACTCTTAAATTTGGGGGATCTATTGGATAGCGAATACGTAACAAACGATAACTTTGCTACTCGTTGACTTTAACCGGTTTATTAACGTTTAAGATTAAAAGAGAGCTTAATAATTATATTAATACATGAAGAATTAATACCTTTAAAACCACTTAACTACTAGAAGACATACGCCTTGAAACAGAGAGGATTATTATTAGAAATACATTTTAGTACTTGTTCAAACATGCAAGACAAGAACAGCCTTCAGAGGAATAATCAAAGGTTAAAATTAAGTAAAAAGCATAGCATAAAAACGTCATATAAACGTTATATTCTAGGCCAGGGATTCCCAACGAGCTCAAAGTGGTCCCCTTGGGGGTCGATGAAAGTTTAAAAAGGGTCTATAGTATTCCAGGGGTCTATTGGGGGTCGATGATAAATTTTTCTGTTTTAAAATTTAATTTAATTTTTTAGGAATGTGATTATTAGTTAATAATATCCCTTTTAATATGTATAAATACAGATTTGCGTAGGGCGGAGTGATCCACCCATTTAAAGTCGAATTTCATGACGCTTTTGTATATGTTTCGAATGAAATTATAAGTCAGTAAAATTGTTTAGTAAAATATATATTTATATTCTTTGTGTTAGTTTTTGTGACTATACATTGATAAGCAATTTCAGGCCAAACATTAAAAAAATTGTATCAATGCATCAAGCACAACCACTACATTAATTGAAATCGAACTTTTGGCAATTACCATCTGTGTTTCTGAAATCTTGTTTATATTTGTGAAATTAAAATTTAAAATAGTACAAAAATAATAAAACATAAACCTAAAGAACCACATTTTCTAATTTTTTGTTCATATTCTTAGTCAAATCGTTATCTTTAAGTGTTTTATGTGCAATTATTAGTATTATAATTATATTGTATGATGCATATCATAGAGAAAAATGTGAGGGGGGGGATCTATGAAGAAAATCATTCTTTTAAAAGAGGTCGATGTAGGAAAAAGGTTGGAAACCCCTAGTCTAGGCAAAAGAAAAATTTTAACTGTTAATAAATTATATAAAAAATTATGATAAATGATATAAAATATGATTTACATATAAAAGAAGGTGGAGATAAAAATATATAAAAATTTTATTTACCACTAGTAAAGCATATCTCATTTTAATAACCTTTCTTTTCATATCTATTAGTTCAATGGGTTTCATTATTTACATTAGTTTCTACTTCATATCTCAAACAAAAATTCGATACTCATTTTAATAAAAATTGTATATGAGATATATTTAATATTTTAATTAAAGCAATGTTTTAAAAATTGAAAGGATTTTGAAGTGTTTTTAAAACAGTTCGTTGTTTTGATTTACTGGGATTTTCAAGTTGACAGCGAACATTTTATTTCTGTGTCTATTATAGCCAGCTTTTTATGCCCTAAACATAATTATCCTTTGTTAATAACTTCTGTGCTCTATTATAACATTTTGTCTATAGTTAGAAGATATGACGCCAGAAGTGCATTCTAAACTACCTAAAATATTCATATATCATACACATTACACATACCGCATAAACTCATTCAGTTTTCTGGAGCAACAGTGGAGTCAAAAGAAAAGATATTGATGTGACAAAAGTTGTCACTTTAGAAGAAAATTTCTGCATGGTGAATCCCAATTTGCCACCAGCAAAACGACAAATTCCAAGGATCCTGAAAATTTTCTTTTTTCCTAGTTAGAAAAACACGTACAAATGAAAGGTATGCTGAACTCAGTAACTTAGAACTGAAATTATTTAGCATTATTTACAACCGAATCTTTCCGGGGAAATGGAAATTTATGTGTATGACAAATCCAGAATATATGAAACACGTATTACCGAGGCACGTATCAACGACTTCCATATGTAGCATGAAAGTATATGAATTGGTAGAAAGTTCCTGAAAACTATGTAATCGTCAGTGCGGGCTGTAATGGTGAACATAGTTTTGAATTAAGAGAGAACTAACAGAAAGCTCATAAAATCCACTTAAATGTGGTAAGTTAAAAGGAATAGAAAAATGAGGAATTTTGGAAAAATTGATTTCGACTATTAATCATAGCAGTCATTTATAATCACCCAAATCAGTTCACAGAAACTGAACGTTCACTTCCTATTTACCGATGCAAACCATCTAATTAATTTCTTTTCTGATTATAAAACACTCCTTGCATCTTTAATTAAGTTTTGCTTAATCTTCCCTCGTATTGAATCAAGGAGTTATAGAATAAAAAACTTAACATTAATAATTCCGATACTATAAATAAATATCCGAGGCCGAAAATATGTACATAACTTCAGTATGAAAATAAAATGACTGCAGGAATATTTGTTTCACGGCATTCCAAATGAAAACATATGGAACAGTAATCACACGTAGTAATACAATATGTTGTACTTTAAGGCGGTCCAGGACACAAAATTCTTCAAATTTTCTAAAACAAATTACTGCATTAAAATTTTTTATGTTTTTTTCCGCTTAAAATGACGTTTAAATCATGGTTCTATCTAAATTAGTACAGGAGATATTAATTTTTTTGTTTTGCAACATTCTAATAGCAGCCAATCTTTGTTTAAACCTGTAAATCCGTTTATCTACATGATGAGTTTTCACCATTTCTCGTCTTTAAACTGTTATTAGTCAAGAACCGTTAAAGATAAATGGGTCAAACATGGAACATGTCTTTTTCATTTATTTTACTTTAATTTTAATGTAGTAAATTTGAAAAAAATATTTACTTTTGAAAATATGATTTTTTAATAATAAGTTACATATTTTTTTTTTGAAATTTTTACGTTAAATATTTTTAATTTTTTAAATTAATATTTAAAAAAAAGTTGAATCAGAATTAACATTTATATATTTTTGTTTAATTAAAGGAAAAAATTTTGAAATTCGACAAATCCTATTTCGAGTTATTTTTAAACTATCCCCCTTTTTTAAAAATTTTAAATTTAAAATTTTTAAAAAAACTTTAGGAGAAGTTTTATGGTGTGATTTTGTTTACAAATTATATGGTTGACCATTACAAAAAATTCAAAATTTTAACCCAATAAATAAAAAAAAAATTTAAATGTGTCCCGGACACCCTTAAGCTTATTATAGTTACTTTATCAAAGACAAGAAAGGAAGAATACGGAACAGAAAAGAAACTATACTAAAAATATTATAATGATTTCTTGAAAATAAATCGCAGTTTATTTCTAAGTACACTTATTATGCGAACTAATGTATTCACAAATAACCTAAAAGCCAAGATTACTCAGTTTAAATTACGAAGCAAAGGAAGTTTTATTTAAAAAAAATCTGCAACATCTCCATCTCAGTAAATGAGATTTCAAATATAAATTTAATATTAAAGCGTAGAAATGTAAAAATAAGTAACTTGGCATTGTGTATCACTACTAGAAAACGAAAAAAATTGGCGCGGCCTGTAAAACTTACGATTTTTCCACACTTTTAAAAATTCTAAAGCTGTTCTAACGAAGTATCATCACAGAGAAACATCAACTTGAATTAATAAACGGAACTTCTACAATGAGTCTGAAAAAAGCCCCGATAACCACGATACTGCTGTATTATTTAGACTCAAAACTAAAAATAATGTGAGGATATTAACTTAAGAGTCTGCCCTGCCTGCTCTAAAACCTCGAATAAATTATGGATTGGGCGATCATTTTCATTGTACTGCAATCCCCGAGCGCTTCATTTCTTCAGGATACTGATAAGGCAGAGAGAAGTTTAAGTGATATCTTTGGTCGTTGTTTTTTTTTCTATTAAGTTAGCATCTTTTCTTTGAAACTGCCATAGTTGCTACTTTAAAAAATTAAAATGTTGAAGACAATGATAAAACGCAACTTTTAGTCTCTGCATGCGGGACAATTTTAATAATAACTCGCTTTAGGAATCATGAATTTATAAAAAGTAAAATTTTAGACACCTTTGCAAAACTCATTTGAAAGGAGCTAAAACGAATGCTGACAACACATTTAAGCCTTTTAATCTATATATATAAAACAGTTCCGTAACTGACTCATTCATTCATTCATTCATTCATTCATTCACTGACTGACTGACATACAACGCACAGACCAAACCGCTGGACCTAAAGGGCTGAAATTTTGCATGACGATTCTTCTTATAGTGTAGGGGTGCACTAAGAGAGATTTTTGAAAAATTCTTCTTAGATTTTTTTAAATTAAATTTTTAAGCTGTTTTTTTAACTTTTTTTAAGTTTGCATTTAAAATAATAATTTGAGGGTTATAAATTTATATCACGAGAAAGATCATAAAAATTCCTTTAAAATGAAATCTTTTTCGAATCTTTACCTTCATTTCCTGATTTTTGGTGAATTTTTAAAGATTAATTTTTAGAATTTAATTTATTAAATGCTGATTACGTGACTTCTTTTTCTGGTACTTTAAATAAATTTATCGTCACGTGCATAAAAACTAAATAGACAAAAAATAATTTTTTTTTCTTGCTAATGCGGCAGACGATTGGACATTATCCAAAAAATATTAAAATACAGTAAAAGAAATGTTCTAGAAACTGTACTATATTAACTGTACTATATTCTTTAGTATTCTTTATATTAGATTTAATTTGAATATCTTCTTCTACATTATTTTGTCTATAAAAATATCCCTTAGGATTTTTTTATAAATATATATATATTTTACATCAATTATATACATTGATCGTCGTATTTATTATATATATATTGGCATTAATTGCATACATTCTCCGATGTTTTTACTTTGAATGTACTCCGTAGCGAAGTGCGGGTTTTCAGCTAGTGTCAATATATACAGGGTGATTTATTTTAAACTGACAGTACTCAGAGACATCTGCAGAGCGATATATCAGCCGGAATTCCACGAAAATTGAAACAGGGACTAAGGACGACATGGGAAAGAGTTTCCGTGGAAAAAAAAATAGTTCCAAAAGTCGCCGATAGGGGACGATATGGCGCTCTTGTTGTCGGCGCACCTGAGAATTTCCATAGAAGTCAAGTAAGACATCAAAATACAAATTCACTACTATGTAGTCGACAGCAGCGCCAGTATTTCGTGCTATAAAGATTAGGGATGAATACCGAAAAAGTTGTAAGCAGACAAATGAATAACAAAGAAATTTCACTGCAACTCCACTTTATGCAGCAAATTCACTTCTCCCTCCTTCAATGTGACCACAGTCCTGGTGGATGACGCATTGCATCCTGAACACTACGTTCTCAACGGCCGAGCGTAACATGTCACCAGGAATGTTCATCAAAGTCCGGGATATGTTGTCCTTTAGGGCCGCCACGTTCGAGACTCCACCAAGATACACCTCATACTTTAAATAACCCCACAGAAAGATGTCACATGGGTCAGGTCCGGGGAGCGAGGTGCCCATGTAAGTGGGAAAAAAACGACTGATGACCCTTTCTTCTGTAAAGCGAAGGCGCATCAGATGCCACACTTTATAGCCCGAAATACTGGTGCTGCTGTCGACTACATAGTAGTCAATTTGTATTTTGATGTCTTACTTGCCTTCTATGCAAATTATCATGTGCACGTGACAACAAAAGCGCCATATCGTCCCCTATCGGCGACTTTTGGAACTAATTTTTTTTTCCACGGAAACTCTTTCCCATGTCGTCCTTAGTCCCTCTATCAATTTTGGTGGAATTCCGACCGATAGATCGCGCTACAGATGGGTCTGAGTACTGTCAGTTTAAAAAATCACCCTGTATACAATATATATATATATATATATATATATATATATATATATATATATATATATATATATATATATATATATATATATATATCTATATCTATCTATCTATCTATCTATATATATATCAGGTTTTCTTGCAGGTTATATATAAATATTCCTTTCTTCCAGGGCAGAACATGTAACAGGTCCTCCGAGGACAATAGTGGGATGTTCTTAAATATGTGAGAGAACTACAAATGTAGCCTTTTCATGAGATTTAAAGGCAATACCAGTATATTAAAAATGCACCTTAGAGATCCTGGCTGAAAACTGAAGCGTTCTTTACGTCCACTTCTGAAATGAAAACCCTTAGGTCAGAAAAATGTATTCATGAAAGAGGGGAACTTTTCCAGGACAACTTACACTTAAATTAATTTAAGTGTAATTATAAAAAAGGGAATACATATATTTACAGTCATAGAGGAACACAACTATTGTGCGCTTAGAATTAAATTCTGTTAAAATTTAAAGCTACTTTAATTATTTGAAAAACTGCTCGACTGAACATTAGGTTAAATATAATCGTCAAGGTTTTAACCTTTGATTTTAATTGTTACATTCCGTCTAATGCTTTTGCATCGCTGTGTTCAAATGTAAATACTTTCTAACCATTAGACACTTTGAACATTTCCGAGTTGTTGGAAACGTTGATTTTATTCTCCTTACGTCACATTTCTTCTTCTCTCTAGTTGTCGTCAATCTTTTCACGTAATTCTTCCTCCGCGGAAAAAAAAAAATTCCCTAACTTTGTTAAAACTTCACGCATTTCCTTTTCAATCCCCACATCATAGTGTATAGGAGCTTACTCTTTCTAAGGTCCATTCGTAAACCCGGCCTTTGGCATTCAAGGCTGAAAATTTTGTTCCGAATTACAATGATTATTTTTAAGGGGGAGGGGAGGATAAAATTCTGCTGATATCCGGAGAGTTGTGTAATAGTGTCCGGCCAGAAGTTCTGTTCCAAAATAGTGAACAGGGAAAATAGTGTATTTGAGGGTAACAACAAACATGGTTCAAAATAAACTGTTGCTACTGTTATTCCATCAGGGAATTTTAAGTGTCCTTAAAACAGGTAAAGGCGGCTCCAAGGGGGGAGCAGTAGGGGCAATTGCCCCCAGCTCCTAAAAAAAGCCCGGCGTAGTT
>OU015501.1:129809108-129829108 GCA_907164885.2 Dolomedes plantarius
TCTTTTAAGTCACATTAAAACTCTCTTAATGAAAGTTTTAAAAGCTTAACGTTTATTTCACTGTTTCGTGCACAAGTTGTTGAGATTTTCGTAATCTAAAGAAATATTTCTTTTTCTCTTCTTTAAAATTGAAAAATAACTAATAATAACCATCTTTTAGTGAAGGAAAGCTCTATTCAATTCCACAGTTAACTTAAATTAAGGACTGACGTTATTTTAAAATTTTCTCACCAATTTCACACTTTGATTTTTGAAGAGAGTCATTTAAAGTTGAAAAAGGATCCATATAATTTTTTTCGACAGTTATGGCCATGTGTTGCAACTTTCGTAACATAGATAATGCAACAACTAATTTTATGTTGAAAATACTTTTTGTTTTCCCTCGAAAAGAGAGAGAAACATCATTCAATTTTGGGAATATATCCACTAGAGAAAAAATTTCACTCAACCACGATACGCTTCTAAAGCTCAACCTTTTCCTTACGGGTTGGGATAGCATGTATCCCAAGAATGCGGGTCCAAGAATGAATGAATATATATATATATATATATATATATATATATATGTCAGAATTTAAGTGGGAAAAGAATGATTACCTTAAATTTAAAGGGGGCTTGGGAATTAAATTATATTCGTAGCGTAATTCGCCTCTAATTGTTCGTATTTCAAAACCCAAATTGGGAAAGGGAAATTCCTCTTGGCGTAATCTTGGTGCGCCTGTGGGTTCTGCGGTCGAGGAGGAAAAATTATAATTCTCCTTGAAAGATGTCTGGTTTGGGCTCTGCGCATGTGCAGGGAGAGTTGACGCACGGAGATGCCCACGAACTTTTGTCAGAGCGCGGGAGAAATTTATTGAGGACAGACATATGCTTCGCCGCGTCTCTATCCCAAAATGGCAAATACTGAGTAAATTACCTTGGAGCCTTGGTATATATGAAAGGAATAAACGCCATGTTCTTGGATGTACGGATTCTCTGTGTTATTCTCCTTCCACTCGACACGCATATCGTTAAGAAGACTGCAATTAAACTGCAATGAGCGGGCGTAGAACAACGCTCGACATATATATATATATATATATATATATATATATATATATATATATATATGTATGTATGTATGTATGTATGTATGTATGTATGTATGTATGTATATATATATATATATATATATATATATATATATATATATGTATGTATGTATATATATATATATATATATGTATGTATGTATATATATATATATATATATATATGTATGTATGTATATATATATGTATGTATGTATGTATATATACATATATATATATATATATATATATATATATATATATATATATATATATATATATATATATATATATATATATATATAACCCCCTCAATGGCCGTTCTTATAAAGAGGGTATGAAATTTCTCGTTCTAAAGAGGGAATCGTAAAAATGGGCCCTGTAAGTTAAAAGTTAAGCAAATTTAATATGCTACAAGTGAGCGGAGCGTACAGTCTGTCTGCAGGTCCCCTTTCAGTATGGAATGTTGATGATTTTTTAAAATTTAATGAAATTTTTCATACACATTTTAAATTATTAATAAGAGCTCATAAACTGATTTCGGAGCAACTATTTTTATAAATGGATCCATGGGGCTCCGCGGAGCACATATTTTAAGTCTGCCCTAAAGCATTTTTGTTATACCCAAACACCATGTGCATTCAACATACGGGAATGTTAACCCTTCGTGAGATTCTGATAATAAAAGAAAGGGTACTTGGATTCCAGGGTGCTGCTTCCCTTAAAGAGGGAAAAAATTACAATGGTTAACCGTTTCACTCTTGACTGACTTACCTTGTCAAAATTAAAGATGAAATTCCACATGCTTACGTAAACTGGAGCGTTCTGAGTAGAATTCATGAAACCACTTTGTGGCTTATTTCATAAAAGAAAAAAAAGTGTACTCAGCGAGCACGTGAAAAATCTCCAGTGGCTTTGCCTAAGTAATGGGAAGGCGGAGAAAAATTTATTGTAAACTTACATTATTATTAATAGATAACTAAAAATTACAGCAGCTTTACTGAATCTTCATATTATAAGGCAACGGGAGCATCAATGGCTCGCTAGCCTGATGATGGACAACACAGTTCGATATTAGTAAGCGTTTTTTTCTTTTAGCGTGACCCTAAAAAAAAAACTAAAATTCACAGTTCTAATCCCCGCAAGCTTTTATAAAGAGAGTAAACTTTCAATTAGTTTTAAACTTAGAAACTTTCCACGAAATGTTAAATTACTTTTATAGATCCTGTTGTTATTTTACAAACCCCCCAAAAGTGTCTAATGGATTTAAGAGGTAGCAGCACTCCTTTTACCAACTGAACTATCTCAAAATGCTCAAGAAAAAATGCTCCAAACTTTGAAAACAAGAGTTTAATAACCAGTTATTTAATTCCTTTAAATAAAGCCTTTTTTCCATATACTTTACCAAAATAATTTAATGGCTATTCTAATTAAGGAAAAAAAGAATAATAAAAACTATGTATATTTCATAACATATAGAAATGCAGACTGAAACAATTGAATCCAGTCTCCTTTAAAAAGTAACAGCTTTTTTTGGATTAAAGCATACATTTCTTGATTACTCTAAAGGGATAAAGTGCTAGAGAACTATTAGTTTTACTTTTTAGCGGCGCGAAAAAACTTTCTTCCAAGAATTTTTTTTTCTTTGAAAATTACTACTTCCTGTAAGGTGAAAGAGAGAGAAACTTGATTGTAACTGTAATGTTTTCCAAGGAATTGCTTTCAGTAAATTTAATTGTTCAAAGCCTGAAAACAAGTTTGTCACAAATATATTGTTAAGAATAGACGTAATAGTATACAAATGTAACTCAGTCGTACACGGTTATTACTAGAAATATGCTGAATGGAGTTATTTCTGGTGAGGCTACAAGACTCAAAATAGTTACATTTTTCTTTTTGTATTCCATATCCATTAAAGACCTTATATATTTTCAAAATTATTAACATATTGAAATAATTAAGATTATTTCATTTGGAAAACTGTGACTTTGTTGCGAAAACAACCTAAAATTTCAAATAATTAAACTCTATTTTAAAAATTAGAAGGGAGAGAGATTATCTAAAAAAGACAAAAAATAAAACCCTCTTAATTATTACTAGTGAAAGTACGTTGTTAAAATACATACTAATAGTTATCGTTAAAACTCCTCACAAAATATTTAGATGTTTAAAATATACTCAAAATTAATGTTCAGAAGAATATTTTGGAACTTAGATTTTATTATATTTCTAGATATTAAGACTTTATCAACTTATTAATGTTAAAAAAAATCTGCGACTAACGAATAGCATGATTTTTTTCTAAGTATTGGAAAAATTGTGGTATTCATTAGTCCTAGATTACGGGATCGTCTCTCATTTTGTAATTTCTGTTACGATTTTAAGGATTTTCAGAACCAAATAATCTTTTCTTCAAGAAGATAGATAGTTGGTTGGTAGATTGAGATCTCTATGATTAAATTTTTGCTACCCTAGGGCTAATTAGACGTTTCTTCAAGTACAGACTTCCAATGATCATTAATCTAGAAATGCTCATTGAAAATATTGGATTTCACCAATGATTAAATTAGGATATAAAAAAAATACATGTCGAGATTAAAAAAATCAGATAAAGTCAATATAATACGCACTTATGCATCGGAAAAACTACTAAACGAAATACAGGTAGAATTAATAGTATGAGTAGTGTCGATTATTCCTTGATTTAAACTTACCATTGATTATCAAAGAATGTTTTCCCTATCTTAAGTCAAGCAGATTGATGCTCGAAGACAATGACATCACTGGTCCTTTGAGCTTTTAAGAGACCAAGTTCATACAGCGTCATTTCCCTCCCCTGGTTTTTTTGGGGGGAGGGCGGAAAAGAAATTCCCATGACCTCCTTTAAACTATTACAAAGTTTGATAACATTTGGTCCAGTCGTTTTTCTTTTATGACCATTTCAAAGTGGAACTTTAATTATAACCACCCTGTATTTCGCTTTTATTCATTCATTACTTATTAATCTAATTACAGATATCAGGTAGTATATACCCCGAGTTGTAATTTTATTAGTAACCAATTAATTTCGTAATGCAGGATATATATGAATGGTTTTTAAAGATAATAGGATGAATGTAGTATTCCTTATGATCCACGATGGAAACATTTAATACCAGCCAGTAGATAATAAAAGAAGATTAGAGCACCTTTATACCTGTAATAATTGAAGGTGATTAAGTTATCGAGTATTTATCGAGTTAAGTTATCGAGTCCCCATAGTTGCTGGGAGATGCAGGCCAAGATGATTAGCTGTCTGAAGGGTTTTGTTTACATCCGGTCAACCAATCTGCACAATGCCAATTGTTGCATTGCATTTACAATTTTCTAAATAATTATATCTGCATTTACAATTTTCCAAATAATTATAAAAGTGGCCGTTGAAAAGGGGTAAAATAATATTGGCTCTATGGAGTGTATAGGTTCTAAACAAAATATAGCCGTTTAGAGGGGTGGCCGGCTAGAGAAGTTTCACTGTATATATATATATATATATATATATACACTGCTGGCCACTGTAAATGCAACACCTTGAAGGAAACATGCAAATAACATGAAATTTACAACATGCATTAGCGGAGGTGAGATATGCAAATGATTAGAATTTCAGCGCAGACGCACATCACGCGCGCCTGTGGCGCCACTTCAAAGCGCTATTTAAAGCTTGGAGATTTCGACGATTTCAAGTTCGGCAATTGTGTTTTTCTTGTGGTTTTTTTCAAAAAAATGATCAATTATGCTTCGTCGAAAACAGCGATCATCTTTTGATCAAGTATCCGAGTTCGACAGAGGAAGGATAGTGGCCTACAGAGATTGTGGATTATCTTTCAGGGAAATCGGTAGTCGTGTTGGACGAAACCAAACAACTGTAATGCGGATATGTGATCGTTGGATGCAGGAGGGTACGACGGACCGGCGTGTTCGATCGCATCCACCTAAGTGCACCACTTCACGTGATGACAGGCAAATTGTGCGCATGGCAGTGACGGATCGCTCAGTCACATCACGAACCATAGCGCAGCACATGCAGTCTGTAACGCATCATCCAGTGTCTGCGCGTACCATTCGACGCCGTTTACAGCAGAGTGGTCTGTCCGCAAGACGTCCATTGCTTTGTCTACCCTTGACGCAGAACCACAGACGTCTCCGCCGCCAATGGTGCGATAACAGAAGGATGTGGACGGCAGAATGGAATGAAATTGTCTTTACTGACGAGGCACGCTTCTGTCTGCAACACCACGATGGTCGCATTCGAGTCTGGAGACACCGTGAAGAGAGGATGCTGAACAGCTGCGTTATGCACCGTCACACTGGTCCTGCACCGGGTATTATGGTATGGGGCGGTATTGGATATCACTCTCGCACACCTCTAGTACGCATTGCCGGTACTTTAAACAGCCAGCGCTACATCTCCGAGGTGTTGGAGCCAGTTGTCCTTCCTTACCTTCAGGGCTTGCTCACAGCCATATTTCAACAAGATAATGCGCGACCACACGTGGCACGCATTGTCCAACGGTTCTTCGTCAATCGCCAGATTGAATTGCTTCCCTGGCCGCCTCGCTCTCCGGATCTTTCGCCGATAGAAAACATGTGGTCCATGGTTGCTCTACGATTGACCCAGATTCCATCCCCAGCTGCCACAGCAGATCAACTTTGGCAATGTGTGGAAGCTGCTTGGTCTGCTGTACCCCAAGAACTCATCCAAGTCTCTTTGAATCAATGCCGAGGCGTGTGGCAGCGGTGATCTCCAACAATGGCGGCTACTCTGGCTACTGATTTTGGCAGGAACCACACTTCACAGAAGTCTATAAATTTAATCATTTGATACTTGGTCAACATGTTATCTACAAAATAAATTTTGTTGTGATATCTCTTGTCTTTCTTGGTGTTGCAATTTGGGTGGCCAGCAGTGTATATATATATATGGTGCCCGGTAAAAAGGACTTAAGTAAAAATAAAGTGATTTTTAGATATTTGTTAGTATTGATTGAAAAAAAAATCTTTTGAATTGTATAAAAGGCTTGACTCTATCAATTTTGTAAACTAAAGTTCATTTCTTTGTACAATAGACTCAGGTCGAAATTATTATTTTGCGATTGGTATAAAAGCCAATAACTTGGTGTATTTAAATCACTGTTTTTGACTTAAGCCCTTTATACCGGGCACCATATATATATATATATATATATATATATATATATATATATATATATATATATATATATACGGGCCGTAATACGGGCATTTACGGCTTCGGTGACTTAGTAGCGCTTGCGCTTGAGCATTATCAGAATCAATCGAAGAATCCAATTCATGAGAATACTAAGTTTATTTAACTGCACACATTAGGGTTATTTACTAGGTTAACATCTTATACGAATTATAAAGGAGTAGAAGCTATTTCCATATTTACAAAGAACATATAGATGGGATAACGGCGACACAGTTCAATCCATGATCCAATCTCTAAGTATGCCGTTCGATACTCACAACAGCACAGTGAAATTTAGTTTCGTTTGTCCAAGTGATTGTTTGTGGTGTAACATACCCAGCGACAGCAAGGCGCCAAACAGAAACGTGGAAGTAAGTTATATAATGGGAAAGACAATATCAAAAATAGAGAATCAATGGAATAAATTGGAACAGGCGGGGCGTTATTATTATTAGATAATTAATACTGTTGGGGTATATATATATATATAGTGGAATCTCGATCGATCGTTTTCGGATTCATCGTTTTTCCGTATGTGTCGTTCATTTTATCCAGTCCCAACGATCATATTGCTTTGTTATGTTTCCGCATCTATCGTTTTCCCGCATTTATCGTTCATTTCAATCGGTCCCTTCGAAAACGATAGATCTAGATACCACTGTATATATATATATATATATATATATATATATATATATATATATATATATATTTATATATATGTATATCCTGAAACGAAATTTACTGTTATCAAAAAGCCGCAGAAGAAGTTTTATCCTCTTTCGTCATAAAGAATTTGATCTCCTCTATAATTAAAAACATAAAGTCACTAATTAATATCTTTATATTTTCACGCATATCTTTTAAGCCCGTATACAGTATAGAATAAGTGTACATAATCAGACGGGTAATTTTGGTTACGATGTCTTTAAAAACGTCCGATAGATGGCGCAATGATGCATTTATCCTTTTGGAGAGAGCATCATCGTATGATTGACTAGATGGAGTTTCCTAACACCTTCGCAAATAGAATTTTCGACTGACGAACAAAATTTTCCATCAGAAACCCAGGTAAGTTCTTCTGGCGTCAATTCTAGAACTTCTAAGCAGTGAGAACTTGAGAGTAAATGGATTTTACCCATAACAAACGGACTTTAATAGATAAAAGATAAGATCCAGAGAGCATTTTATTTACATAGAAATATTTTCTTCCTATCGGTTTTTTAAAAGAATTTTTTTCTTTTATGATTAATTTTAAATACATAATAAAAAATAAGCAAGTAAAATTCACAAACGTCAACTCCAGTTTTAATACAAGAACTAGCGACATTACTTCGCATAAACATTCAACAAAAAAGAAGATATTTCTTCCTGTCGTAGGAGTTGATTTCAATTTAAAACCCTTTTAGGTAATATATAGTACATGGAAGGACTGTACTCGCACATAATTTATGCTTGGAAGAAGAACTAAGGGACGAGAATCAAACATGGTGCGTGAGTCTGTATCAGATATAAAGAAAAATATTAATTTTGGGATAAAAAAAAAAAACCCATGGAGCCTTCACTTGAAATTTAAGGATTATAGATGAAAGCAAAATAATAATCTTTCTAAATGAGGAAAACACATTACAATTAAAAGTAGTAATTTTGACTTCAGGGGGCACTCAAATACCTGCTTTTAGTAATTTAGAAACGACGGAGTTCAAGCCGATCAGATTTGGTCTGAACTCTGGAGCTCAAGGCCAAGGTATAGTGCTCCCTCGTGAATAAAAATGAAAAAATATCCAATCTAATTAACTAATTCAATTTTGTGAAAAATGCGTAACAAAAACATTTCTACCTTTGAGAGATCTATACTTTGAATGGCCTTTAAAGGTAATGGGAAGTTTCCAAATGCAACATTCAAATACACATACGATCTCAAATGTATGCAACATTCGATAAGAAATTTGTCAGTAGTTCTCAGGAGAAAGCTTTTGAACATGTAACGTTTCGGCACAGTAGAATATTTACGGGGGCCATTTCCCCGATGTAAAATTTTTACCGATAAATCGCCAGCGCGTAGGCTTTCGCTGCATATAACAATTTATTCAGCGACTCCTTTAATAATCATCAAATCTAATATTGCTGCTTTGGGAGCGTCTCGTATCAGAAAAAATACATTATATCAATGCATCACGTATTTATGTTTTTATGCAACCTCATTTGAGTCAAGGAAATGTCTTTTGAAGTTCATTATGACAAAGTTTCACCAGCATTACGTTCTGATAAAAAATGCTGCAATAAAAATGTGAAGCGAAAATTCCCTGTCTTAAAAAATCCAAAGTCGTCGATTTTTGTGGGTAAATCGATTTGAAGTAAAGCACGAGCGATGGCGAAAAATAAATTTCGCTGTTCGGTATTTTTTGTTTCATGTGGTATTACTTTTTTTTTGTTGTTGCTAATAGATACTTCAGCAACTCAATAAACACGTCCGATCAGGACGAAAGTATAAAGTAAAAAAAAAAAAAAACTCTAGTGATTGGAAGCTAGGATTAAAAAACGTATAAAATCTTCAAAATGACCTAAGCCCTCTTCGGTCGGTCATGCATTTTTCAAACGTTAAATTCTGACTTACAATACTGAATTGTACTTTTATTTTCTTTAGTTTGATTCCCTATAGCCCCATATCCAGACATTTTGGCGTTGTTAAACAGGTTAATATTTTTATTTCTAGTATATTGTGTTGGAAAATTATTATCACTTTTAGTCAAAATTACTGTCAGATTTTGTGAAAAAATTAAATATAATATTCTCTTGGTTCTAATTTTGGATATTTTGTCTTCAAATTTGGTGGTGAGGTGGAAAATGATTCCAAAAATCTTCTAAATGTTTTCGTAAAAACTAAATTCTGGAACTAGATGCCTTTTAGTAGTGGTGTCATAAAAGGATTCCATTTATTTCGGTAGCATTTAGACTTTTTTTTTTCCTTTTGAGTAATTCCCAATTGTATCATCTCCGGATATTTTGAACCCTCAAAAAGAAAAGAAGGTATTATAAAATGTAGTCCTTGTTGTTGATAATATAGCCACAAAATTTAATATATAAGTTCTGATTAAATGAAAATGGGTGAAGAGACAGAAATGAAAAGTGATAGTCCTACCTTACTGAAAAGTAAGAGGTAACCCTGGCTGCAATCGTAAAGAGCAAATGACCTTCTACTGTCACAAGACAACAGAATGTAGACCATTAATAACAACAATGTGTTGTAGTTGTTCATCCATGAAAGAACATCAAAGCAAGTACAGAAAAACCGAGGACGGAAATCTTTTGTTTGACCGTTGATGGTGTCTCAGAGTAGGAAAATCATACATGAAAAATGTATACGGGAACAACTGAAATTTCCTACTTCCCGTTGGGGTAAGCGATTTTTAAGGGATGAACTTCACCTCAGTAATGGAATAGTGACAAGCAACCTGCGTGGTTACTCACATAACATAGCCTGACTGTCTTATGCCGGGAGACAGGAAAATAACACTCCGTCTCATTTCGGAAGAAACCATCTTTAATTTTGTTAAGGTGCAAATCACTGCCAGAAAATATCTAATGGATGGGAAAATCTGAGCAAAGTAGGTTTCTTATCACTTGAAATCTCATCAAAAAGATAATCAAATGGATCTGGAACGTTAAATCCAGTTCTAGTAAGAAAAATAATCTGAACAGCTTTGTTATCAGGGATTAAACATAAGGCACCCATTTCCAAACAAAAAGCAGAAGTCAAAGCTTCCAGTTAAGGCATTCAGATTCAACGTAATTGAACATGAGGTGAAAGACGATGTCCGGGAATAGATTTGTAGCACTCCAAGGAGCTCATCGTGAATGGAATACACTCACGGTCTAGAGTCGTAGTTGGACAAGTGTCTCAGTAGCCCTGTAGCTTCTAAACTATGCATATCATACATACATATTCATTTGGCACAATATCATTTCATCAATCCTAATAACTTAAGTACATTTACTCTTTAAGTACATTAATATAAAGTGGAACCTCGATATATCGAACCTCAAGAAGAACGAGAAAACTTCGAATTATCGAGGATTTCGATATACCGAGGTTCAATTTAATAATAACATGGGAGTGTTAGGCAGGTTTAAGGGGAATGGAAAAACTTCGATTTATCAAGGAATTCGATTATATATCGAGGTTCCACTGTAATTCCTTTTTAGACAACTGACAGACAGTTTAGATTACTACAGTTTCATTGTCTATTTGATCCTAATTATTCAAAAGAAGTAAGTTATTAAAATAACAGTACATTTAACATTTAACTACAGGTTTCACAGAGAATAAATATTATGAACTTACGTATTTGACATGCATGTTTACTCATTGGTTCATAATTAATTAAATTTACTTAAAAATTACATGAGAAAACTATTTGCATTAAAAAAATATTTATATAGTTAAAGAGTGCTTCATTAATAACTAACTCAAATAAAGCCAAGTGTTTATAAGATTACATTTATCTTGTAATAGGCCGTGGAAAACAAATGAATTCATTTCACGAGTATTATACGTTAATAAAGATGTTTTGCTGCTAGACAATAGCTTATTTACACTGCAAAAGCTACATTAGAACATCAGTACTTTTTACAAACCTACGGCTATTTTCTTTCCTTATGTAAAAAATCCAATTGTATATATGCACTTAATCTTGATTTTTCAACTCTACTTATTATGTTTTATTCCAGACACACATTTCTGTAACACATTTCCAGAAACTCGCTTACTGTATCTCTTTAGCAGTGCTGCTCTGCATTGCTACTATTGAAATGCGTTCTGTATGTTTTACCCCAGTTTATCATCTTGCAGGCCTATGATACCATTTATTTACATGCTTAATTATATGTTATTCAATAAACGCGTGCTTAATAATACGCAGTACTCTGTAATTACATTCTTAATAGTATTAACATTCTAAACTTGAAGGATACGCACTTAATTACCATGTGGCCTTAAGGTAACTCGAATACATGATTTAAATGATACCTACAGTCGTAAGCAATTTATTTTCCGACGCTTAGCAAACTGCACAAATCAACTATATTGTGGTTTATTGTTTTCTAACCGCCGGCTGTCATATAACAAAAATATCGAAAGAATATATATATATATATATATATCGGAAAGGTTTTATTTTAAATTCTAGTTAGTAAAGCTAAAAGTTTTCTAAGATCCTGTAAAATTTACCATATTGCTTTAATCATTTATTTTCATTATTTAAAACCATTAGTTTTAAAAAGTGTGAAAAGAACAGAATTTAAACATACTTCCCAAGTTCGCATAAAAGATTCGAAAACACTTAAAAACATTCAGAAGGTGGTTTTTCACAATAATGAATCTGTCAGATATGTTTTTAACAATAAGTCCAAAAATAATTGTATCCTCTACAAACAGAGATTTTAGATTTGAACCACGTCTGAACGCTTTAGGGGTTATGAAGAAGCCTTTAGATAAGAGTTATTTACAGCCTCCTTCAGTAAAGTAAATTCTTTTTAAAAACAAGATTGCGAAATAAAATGTTCAAAATGAGATTTTCTCTTTTCGCGGGGATAACTTTGAGCATCTGCCTCAACGCGATGAGACCCTTGTTCAATTTCCGGTCCAGGCAGATGGTCGTACAAAGATCGTCACACTGTTTAATTTAATAATGACTTTTAAAGGTTCACTCCATTTATAAAGTGTAAAGAAATGTAGTAACAAATAAGGTGTTCCTTTAACTCATTTATTGAAGAGGACAGAGCAGGGATGGTCAACAACTCGATGTGGCGATCGAAAGGGTTCTCCATCTGCCCCCAAACAAGGATTTTAAATTTTAAATTTAAGCTCTACTTTTAATTTTAAACTTAAAACTCGTAATTTTCCGCTTTAACCGATTTTTTTTTAACCATTTCTGGAGTTTTAAAACAATGTGAGGACGGAATTCAGAGATACAATACCTGCCTCTTGAAAGCAAACTCTAAGAATGTGGGTAAATTTCTAAGATTAAGGATTTATAAAGAAATGCTAATGAAATAATTAAATTTTCGACTAAAAACAAATTTTTATCTAACACGAAAAAGTAATTGAAGCATTATACAAAATAATCAAATCGAGCGCTTTAAAACAGACGAACCAACAGGTAATTTTTCAGAGGACACAGAATTTGAAGTGGTTCTGAGTTAATATAATAAAATACAAACATGTATCTTTTAATCAATCGATAAAACTTTTCAGGGCATGAGAGTCCATCGCAAAGGTTTTTTTAGGACAGGAAAGCGACCGCAGCAGTTTACAAGTTAGCAACCACTGGTATACTCGTAGATAACGAATCCCCCCCAAAAACATCTTGTCAGTCGGTACTTTCCTATATCAAATGTTTGCAATTAAGGGGTTCATGCACTATATATATATATATATATATATATATATATATATATATATGAGGCGGTGAAAGGCTAAGTGGTTAAGTCATATTTTCACTTTTTTTTAATTGAGGGCAAAAATGTAATCTCCATGTTCAATTTATGATGGAATTGAAAATAATTATTATTATTTGCAATATTATAATAATTTTTATGAATTATAACTTGTTCAATTTATAGTAGAATTTTTTGTAGTTTTTGCAGTAAAACGCTTTGGACTTACACCACTTGACTTACTGACCACTTTGCCTTTCATCGCCTCATATATATATATATATATATACTCATATATATATATATATATATATATATATATATATATATATATATATATATATATATATATATATATATATATATATATATATATATATATATATATGTGTGTGTGTGTGTGTGTGTGTGTAAGTAAATATAAAAAGTTGAAAAAAGGTAATTTTAAGGTGAAAAATAAAGAAAAAATAAATTAAATGTTTACTTAAAGAATAAAAAGCATCAAAAGTTCTTATAAATTTGTTCCACATAAATAAAAATGAGTCTGTAATTAATGAGACAAAATTAATAAAATAACAAACACTACTCGTGAAACTTACTCTGATAAAATGCATTATGCCTAAAATTTTTTAAAAGTTCATAAAAAATGAAAAAGAACAAATAAGGTACGCAAAGAACTCCAAAACTTGCAAAAAGAAAAGCAACTTTCAAAATTTAAAGAAGACAAAATTTTGAGATTTTATATTATGTTCCGCAGTCCATACACATCCCTAAATAGAGAAAAAAATCCACAATTCTTTATCAGTGCAGGTTTGCTATTGAAAAAGTTATTTTCTCATATTTCTAAAGATCGGAACACTCCATTAGTAACACTTTCTTGATACTAAATTTCCCTCGAATATATAGCTAATGCTTATACAACGGAAAAATTTTACTATACTGAAATTTTTTAAAGTAATATAGAGATTAATTAGCATGTAAATCGCGTTCTGATGGTTCTGCAGAAAATTTCATTAAATAGACGACTTCACCTGGTAGATGCTCGTTATATGGTGACTTTATTTTATTTATCGTAATAAATAGAAGAAAATATGAAACAAAATTATCAAAAAATATTCTAAATCATGATAGTTCCGCACCCTAACTCTGTATATAAATGGAGGCTGAATACCCGTGCTTCGCTACGGACTACATTCAAATTAAATACAACGGTCAATGTATGCAATTAATGCAAAAAAAATAAATATATTTATAAAAAAATCGTAACGGATATTTTTATAGACAAAATACTGTAGAAGAAAATATTCAAATTAAATCTAATAGAACATACTAAAGAATAAAATACAATTAATATAGTACAGTATAGTATATATTAATTGCATACATTGACCGTTGTATTTAATTTGAATGTAGTCCGTAGCGAAGCACGGGTATTCAGCCTCCATTTATATACAGAGTTAGGAACATATATTTTACTGTATTTTAATATTTTTTTGGATAATGTCCAATCGTCTGCCGCATTAGAAAGAGAAAAATATATTTTTTGTGTCAATTTATTTCGTTGTTATGCACGTGACGCAAGATTAGTTTAAAGTATCACAAAAAGAAAAGAAACCACGTGATCAGCATTTAATAAATTAAATTCTAAAAATTAATCTTTAAAAAATCCCCCAAAATCAGAAAATGGAGGTAAAGATTCGAAAAAGGTTTCATTTTATAGGAATGTTTATGATATTTCACGTGATATAAATTTTATAACCCTCAGATTATTATTCAAATTGCAAACTTAAAAGAATTTACAAAAATAGCTTAAAAATTTAATTAAAAAAAATCTAAGAAGAATTTTTCAAAAATCTTTCTTAGTTCACCCTTACACTATAAGAAGAATCGCTATGCAAAATTTCAACCCTTTACGTCCAGCGGTTAGGTCTGTCATTCAGTCAGTCAGTCAGACTGTTACGGAACTGTTTTATATATATAGACTAGCTGAAAACCCGCGCTTCGCTACGGAGTACATTCAAATTAAATACAACGGTCAACGTATGCAATTTATGCCAAAAAATAAATATATATATTTATAATAAATGCGAGGATCAATGTATACAATTGATGTAAAATATCTATCTATCTATATATATATATTTATAAAAAAATCGTAAGGGATATGCATTTTTTTTGGATAATATCCAATCGTCTGCTGCATTAGAAAGAGAAAAAAATATTTTTTTTGTCTATTTAGTTGTTACGCACGTGACGATAAATTTATTGAAAGTACCAGAAAAAGAAATCACGTGATCGGCATTTAATAAATTAAATTCTAAAAATTAATCTTTAAAAATTCACCAAATATCAGGAAATGGAGGTAAAAATTCGAAAAAAATTTCATTTTGAAGGAATTTTTATGATCTTTCTCGTGATATAAATTTTATAACCCTCAATGTATTATTTTAAATGCAAACGTAAAAAAAGTTTAAAAAACAGCTTAAAAATTTAATTTAAAAAAATCTAAGAAGAATTTTTGAAAAATCTTTCTTAGTGCACCCCTACACTATTAGAAGAATCACCATGCAAAATTTCAGCCCTTTAGGTCCAGCGGTTTGGTCTGTGCGTTGTATGTCAGTCAGTCAGTCAGTCAGTGAATGAATGAGTCAGTTACGGAACTGTTTTATATATATAGATTAAATATTTGACTCTTCTGTGCATTCACTAAGAATATTTAATTGTCAATTAAATATTATTACGATTAAATGTTATTACTTAACGTGTTTCCGTATTGAAGGTGATAATGTTTGGAAAGCCTCTACAGGATCACGAAATAAAATGTGTACCTTAAAGTGCAATCCCCAGTTTCTTGAACCTTGTGAATTTTTCCCTCGCCGGTCTCTCTGGCGACAGCACCCTGCTTCCCTAAGCTTTCCATATTGTCTACCTCCTCTACCGATGTTTAATCAATACGTTTGCTATTTACTTCAGCTTCCTATCACTGCAATTCCATGGGCCAGATTTTCAGCGACGCCACTGCGATTCCCATCTATCTGTTCTTATTTTTCTTTTCCTTTCCCATTTATTTGTTCCTTTTTTCGTTCGCTCTTTAAAAAATAAAAAAAAAAATCGACTTCGGATCTGCCCGGCTCCAATATGTCACTTTAAGATTGACTCTTTTGGTATCCGACGGTTTGTCACTGCTCTTCATTCGAAAAAAAATAAAGCAAAAACTTGGCGCTGAGATTTTGAATGCTGAGAAATAAGTGCATTAGGTCCTCTGACTATTCCCACTTTGCCTCTTATCTGCGTGGATTTTTCTCTATATTTTTTTACTTTCGGATATTGTGAGCAAAGGAGGTTGCTGAAAAGGTACACATGATAAGAAGGGGAATTCCTTCTTCCCCTCTCCCCCAACATACGTCCTCTCTCACAGTGCGATGCTAAAAACCCTCCGCGAGGATTCTTTAGTGCGTTCAATTTTTTACCCTGTTCAAATACTTATTTATAATATTCCCCAAGGAAATATATTGTAAGCAGATTAGAACCTGATTTGGCGTAAAAGCATTCTTAGCTGAGATCGTCGATTTATTTTATCTGCAAGTCGTTTGCGAAACAGGGAATATATTCGATTTTTCTCTACACGTATGCTACACTTTCAGTTCGAGGATTCCTATTATACTTTATATAGAGATCCGAGATGTTTAAAAATAAATACAGTCTTTCTCATAGCGAATTTTTCTGTAATAAATTATCTCATGCTTGGAATCTTAATCACTCTCTGGTCTCCAAAAGCTGAAATAAATATTTTATGGATGTTTTACAAGGTTACTCTAGACCTGGTGCTGTTCGAACAAATCCTCTTTTTCACTTTTTGTGCATGAACTAGCAATCATGTTTCTTTCTGCTATGAATACTTATACTACCATGAATATATTATAGACCGGTAAATAAAAATATGCATTATCATCTATAGTTATAAACAAAGAAATAGTGATTTTCTACTAACGAAATAACAAATGGAAAATCTGTGTATACAACAGAATAAAATTTTAAGTTATCATCGTTGCTCAATACTTTTGTTAACAGTACGTAAAGACAGAGTAAATATAAAATTTATATTAAATCTCATTTGAATGAACAGACTACGATTACAGTCTTAAGCATTAAACACTTTTTTTTGTTAATTACGGTTAGTATTTTCATACAGTGTTGCTATCGTCCGTAAAAATTTCCCGAATTCAATCTTCATATCTTTTTCATGCGTTTAAATATATAATCCCGTTTTAGAGGTTGTATCGCACTGAGACATGACGGAATGCTATTACAAGTCCCATGACATTTGCAAGCGACGTCTCATGACGATACTGTGAAATTGCAGCCACACAGTAGCATTGTGTAGACGTCAATTTTCAGTTACAACTCTCTATTACAAGCAGTGAAAACTCGCTTTGACATGCATATACGGTAACTTCGCTAGAATCAGGTGATGATTAATGAAGAGTCCTTGTTTTGGCACTGCGATGTTAGGAAAAAGCTTAACTTTTTGCTAACGTGATGGCATGAATGCAGGAAGATATTTTCGTCACATTTGGGATGTGACATTCGCAACGTGCTGTGATATCACGGTGACACTTTTCTAACATGCTTGAAATTCTAGAGTTAAGTATTTACAGCAATCCGTACCGACGAATTTACATAGATGAATAAAATGTTTGTGACATTAAAAAACCAATAATTTATGATAACTACTTACTGTAAGCTAATCTTCAAATGTTTCAGTAATATTAATGTGTTAAGAATTAAGGTTTGTCACCAAAATCATTATCCGTAAAAAAAGGAAGCTTAGGTCAAAATTTCAATAAAATACCATTTAAAAAATAAAGAAATATGTTATCGAGCACATTTCATAATCTGTAATGTTTCATATTTATATTTACATCTTGGGTATGTTTATTTCCATATGGACCCGGTAACAACGTCTTAAAGTAATACTTCTTTGTTTCAGGTTAGGTATTGTTTTCACATGTAATAAAAAATTTTCTGTCCTCTAGAAGCATATATCCTACTCTTTGAAATTTGTGTAATTTGGATAGACTACAGGGAAATAGTAGTTCACAAACTAGTATTGCTGTCCAGGAATTTCGCATTACTGTAATGGTGCCTCAGACTTCCAAATTTGAGAAAGTCAATACAGGTCTTATCGCTATATGTACCGTTTATTTTGTAAGTCCATTTAAAAAAATGAGATATCACATAATGTGTGATTAAATTAGCGTAAACTTTTTATATATATAACTAGTTAATATTTAATATCTTAAAAATGCCATTGCTTTGTTCAATTTGAAATTGGTCAATAAAAGAAATTGCGTAGCGATTGGTTATGAAAGTGGTGTAAGTCCAATTTCCATAGACATTCCATAGGTGGTTTCCTTAGGTGGCGGGGTCACGTGGTTACATTTGTTTTATATCACGTGTCGAAGATAAGCTTACTTATTGTAAGGAACGAGACTACGGCAAAGCCACGAGATCTCGCTTAAACGTAAATTATGAAAATTAAGAATGCCTTAACTTTGTTTATTTTTGAATTGACAAATATGCTAACCTTTAATTTTCTCGAAACAAGAAAAAATGCAATTCACCACTTTCAAAATAAACGGTCCATATATTTGAAGAAAACATTTCTCAGCTCTGAATAGCCAGGTAGGAAGTCAGCGTTAAGTGACAAAAATGAAATTGCATTTTTTCAACATTCAGTATTATAATGGCTGACTAAACATCAAAAAATTTCTCAGAGTCGTAGATGAAAATATTCAAACACGGGAACTTTTATGAACGATTGGTTTAGGCATGATTTTATAAGCCTTAAAAGTTAGCTGATTGCGGAAATTTAAAACATGTAATTTGCCAATATGAGAACATGAAATTTCTATTAGTAAGTATTAAAACGTACTAATTTATGCACATACAGGCACGCATATGCATACATTTAAATAAAAAGCTAACTTTAAAGGCTGAACATTTGTATAAATTTAGTAATACGAATTCAAGAAATAATGGCGTAAAACAGCTATTTATAGATTCAAAACAATCAACAGCATTTTCATTAACAGTCAGAGGCTGTTTAAAAAAATGAGTGGTGTTTAGAACACAGAATTTCCGCAAAAATGCGAACACAAAAGCATCATTTTGGGGCAAAATCTAATAATGCATTTTTTCTCTTAGTGTTAAGAGAAAGAATGAGGCTGAATTGGAATACATAGGACAGATTTCAAAGCTATTACTTCAAAAGAAGTGAATCAAATTATTGCATTTCATCTCAAAATGAGCTATTCAGTTTTCCTTTGACATACAACGAGAGAGCATTTAAATCCATGCTTAAAGAATGTCGACGCACATACAGAAAAACGAAGTAGAAAGTTTAAAGGAAAAAGACTAAAACGAAAGCGAAAAAAGAATTGTATAAGAAAAATGTGAAAGAAAACACAAAGGGGAAACACACACAGGAAAAAGAAAATGGAAGATGCGAGGGGCAAGAAGAAAATAGGCCCATTACTGGAAGTATTGAAAATCTCCAGAATTCAGCAAACAGTAGTACATAGAAATTTTATTTAAAAACTATTATTTCAAGGTGCTTTAAAACTTCTCACACCTAAATCGATTTTTTTAGGACACGAATTACTATAATTCAAGCATTTTCTTTTCGATTCCATTGATTTTACTCTTGAAAAGTAGATTTATATGCTCTGTATCTTTTAATGTGTTCTTATCTAAGAAAGTTAGCTTACTGTATTGAGGTTTGTTTATCAGCTAAACACTTTGACTGCCCATTGGATCGCTTTGAAGCGAAACATAGATATCAATAACGTCTTTGAAGGATTTGTTTTTGATTTTGATTGTGTTTGATGAATGATCCATAAATATCAGTTGCATTTTTCAAATTACAGTAGAATTGTTATCATAAGTGACTTTGGTAGGGAATATATTGTCATCGATGTATCGGTAACCGGAATCTACTATGATAAACGAGTATTTAATTATGTTTTATTATGTTAGCAACTTAAACTTAACTTTTAGTAACTGTATTATATGCATACTAAAGAATTGCAGCCTTGGAAACTGTATTGAATATTGAGTGCCACCAACAGTAGATGAATTGATAATATCAAAGGGAGTATCACCTGCTCTACACTAAATTCAAGATTGTGTTTTTTGAAAAGTGAATTTCATAACCTGGGGTTTGAGAAGGTATCTACAAG
>OU015501.1:129831608-129846608 GCA_907164885.2 Dolomedes plantarius
GGTGGTCTTTGAACTCTGAGCTGCCGTCCCATGACATCCCAAATGTGTTCTATCGGATTGAGATCCGGTGAGTTAGGCGGCCAGGACATTAACTGGAATTCAGCATCATGTTCCTGGAACCACTCCAACACAATTTTAGCCTTGTGACACGGGGCGTTGTCCTGTTGGAACATTCCATTTCCAGCTGGAAAAACAGAGGCCATGTAAGGGTGCAACTGGTCCGCAATGATGTTCAGATACCCTGTAGCATTCATGGTCTTCTCTACCACAACCACGGGTCCCAGAGACGCCCAAGAGAACGTCCCCCAAAGCATAATACCGCCACCACAGGCCTGTGTATGACCTACTGTACATTGAGGGAGCAACAGTTCGCCTGGAAGACGGCGTATCCTGACACGGCCATCGGCGTGATGAATGACAAACCCTGATTCATCTGACCAGGCAACTCTCTCCCACTGATCCATGGACCAGTCGCGATGTTCCCGGGCCCAGCGCAGGCGCAGTTGGCGATGACACTTGGTCAGCAAAGGCACACGAGTGGGACGTTTGCTGCGTAGCCACATATCCAACAGTGTCCGCTGAACAGTGTGCTGCGATACTATTCTACTTGGCCCTGCATTGTATTGGGCTGTCAGCTGAGCCACTGTCTGACTCCGGTTTTGCTTCACCATGCGAGACAGTCTACGACGACCTTTTTCTTTGATAGCGTGTGGACGTCCAACACCATGTCGTCTACTGCTGGTTTCACCATCATTCATCCACTTTGCATAAGTACTATCAACTGTAGGTCGCGAACTACCCACGAGTCATGCAGTTTAGGAAATACTTGTTCCGAGCCTTCGAGCCATTACAATCTGCCCTCTATAAAAGTCGCTTAGATCCGCAGCCTTTCCCATCACACACAGAAGTAAGTGAAAGAATGATTCTTCAGACTCTCCAGCAGCAGTTAAATACCACTTCCACCTGATCACGTGCCTTCCATGTCATCCAGGCGAATTCATTGCAAAATGTAGGGGTGGTCATAATGTTTTGGCTCTTGAGTGTGCATATATATATATATATATATATATATATATATATATATATATATATATATATATACCCCTTAATGAGTGTTCTTACAAAGGGGATATGAAGTTTCCCGTTCTAAAAAGGAATCAGAAAAATGATTCCCCCCGTCATCTAAAGGTTAAACAAAAAAAGGCAAGAGTTATAGTATCGTTTCCAGTTTTTGTAGGTTCGAAAAACATGTTCCTCTCACGAACTAACGAAATGCTTTTTATATACGAGCACATTTCGCCCTATGTTTTCTTTGAAGATAGAAGATTACATAACATTGAGTGTTTGTTAAGATAACCAAATAAACAAGAGGACTTCCGACGAAACTAAAAAGAGGAAAGCCTCATTTTAAAACTATGAATTTATAGACAAAATGACATATGAGGTATATTAGCGAATTGAAAATAGATGAATGGGCCGATTTATAAATTTAGACTTCAACGGCAAACGATTGACAATATTTTGTTTTATTTCAAAATAAACTGCAGCGTTTCTTTGACATTCAGCCGCTCAGCATTTAAATATTGGGCTTAAAGAATGGCGATGGATATGAGGAGAGGCGAGGTAGAAATTTTAAAAATATAATCGAAAGGAGGACCAAATATTTACGGAAAAAGAATCGCTGGAGAAACATGTAAAAGAAAACACAAAAGGAAATAGAAGAAAAGAAAATAAATGGAGAGAGATGCAAAAGGTAAAAAAAAAGAATAGAGGTCCATTACTGGAAGCATTGAAATTTTCCAGATTTCTAGGAACAGACGTACACAGAAACTTATTCGAAAACTGGCCATTCTTTACGAACTTACGACCTGTACTAACTTGGCATATTTCTTTCATATCTGCGAAATTAGGTTTCAATGTTGTACCTTACGAATGGAGTTTCACTGACATTTTCTGTACTACCGAGAAATTTAAATGTAGTGAAAGTCACAGTGAAATGCACACTTTAAAAGATTCGTGGCTGTATGCTGCACATTCTGGACTTTTCCCCATTTTTGGACTGTCACTATATTTTTCAGCGACGGAACTCGGAAAATATTTTTCCGAGTTTGTAAAGGAAAAATATTAAACTAATTTTTATGAGAAAAATTCTTTTATTAATACCAGATTAATTACAGATTTCCATTCGATGTAAAAGGCTCTGCGATAAAACAATGAGTCATTTGTCAAGTTGTTCAGAAATTAAGAAATATTCAAAAGACAATAGTTTCAAAAGTACAGAAGAGTTAAAATTCAAAACTTTTAACTAAATTCGCAATTTTTAGCTGGAATTCGTTTTATAATGAAAACATGCAAACGTACATTAGAAATAGGTTGAGAGCATGAGTTACTTATTGTAAAAACATTCCCCATCTGGAATGGAGAATCATGGAGAATCTGGAGAATCTGGAATTCTGGAGAATCATGTATCACGAGATACATGATTCTCCAGAAAATAATGATGGCGGATATGTTCCTCAGGGTCACTGCTTAAAGCAGCAATTCTTGTAGACATTAACCCTTTGATAAAACGGAGTCTGGCTCATTGAAAAACTGCCTAATACCAAAATTTACAATAATGAGCTGCACTCCTCGTAATTCTGATGTAACAGACGCTTTGTCATACATAATTTTGGTCACCGGTTCTACTTTTCCAGATTTAGTTATTCACCAGTATGTGGTTCTATTCCTTACTTCTGCTGTCAATCCTCTGACGGTCCAGGCACACTATAAAGTAAGAGGCATAAACATAAATAATTCCTTTTCTTATTCTACTTAGAGGTAGACTAACATAGACCGACTTGGGGCTTCAAATAATAACACAACATTACCGCAACGTGCGGTACTAAGAAACTGAACTTTAAAGTCGTAATGAACCCTTTCAGGCATAATATACTTTACTAACAATACCCGTAACCATCGGGCTCTGAAATAACTATCGAAATCGTGCAGCCACCTAGGCTAAATACTAATATGCTCTATGAGTTAAATACCGCTATCACCTTCAATCTAACTTTTCTCGCCTCTCCGTATCCCTACTAATAGCGTAACGTACTACCGTACAAATCTCCACTCCCTTCTTGGGCTCTTGCCAACTCAGCGTGTGTCACTTAAATAGACCAGACACCTGCTCTGAACTCACTTCGACTGGCCTGCCCTGCGCAGCTACCAGAAATTTGCATCTGAGCAACACGCGAACCCTACACCAGTTTGCCATCAATAGTTGAAGAGGAGAGGCTTTGGTGATCAGTAACCCACTGCTCTGCTAAATTTATTAAGTTAATAAAACAGGGATTTGTGTCTCCCCGAACTGAGGTTTGTAGAACTTAAATAATTTTGCGAACATCTAAATACAGCTCTTCTATTGTTCTCAGGTATTGTACGTCTAGTACAGTGGTTTCCATCCGGTGGTTCGCGAGAGCCTCGGAAGTTGTCCCGCACCACATATAAAAAAGTTGCCAAACCAATGGGGATTTTGAAAGCAATGTTCATTGAACTAGATGGGCCGAATATATCCGATGACTATCAGGTGTTAAATTCAGCCTTTCATCCCTTCAGTGGGTCGATAAAATGAGGACCAAGCATGATTGGGAGCTAAACTCTGGGGGTCCCACGTCAGGTTGACCACCTGACTGAGACATATGCTGTATGGCACCCCAAGCCTACGGTCTAGAAAGCGGAGATGGATAGAGCCGGCCCTGGTCCACATCGGACTGTTGCGCCGTGAGTTTAAGTTTTATCAGGTGTTAAATTAAAATTTATTATAAGTTTAACATAATTATTTTATTATTGGAATATGATACAAAATAATTTGCAAACCCCCGAAAGCTTCCTCCCCCCTCAAGTCGGTGTGGGTGAGGGTGGTGGTGCGCAAGTGGTTCAATTTCTGGATTAGTGGTCCACAGACTTCTACGAGTTGGGAACCACTTGTCTTTTTCTCATTCTTTTAATGTGGGTAAGCCAACATTGTTGATACTGATTTTCGGACTTTATAAAAAATACTGTATTACACTACAGTGTATTATTTTATTTATATTATCGTTTTATTATTGTATTTCTTATTTCTTGTGCGTTGAATAAAGTTAATAATTGCAGTTTTTTTTGGGGGGGGTGGATGCGAAGAAAAGAGACGCCGAGTGTAGTTTCAAAATGTGGATACCACCCCTGGTGGTGCTCGCTCCAAACGGAGGTGGCATCAGGGGGTGGTGTTGGTTCACCCATACGGTGTCCCCATTAAAAGAAACCAACGAATCTTGAGGATATTTAGTGCAAATGTCTCCGGGCAAGTGCCTCTAGATTAGCAACAGCATGTTAATACCGTATCATTATTATAATTGAATATGAGTGCAATAGTTTACATGTATACCATTTACGATACCACAAAATCTGTCTAGTGTTACAGTTAGGATTAATTTTGTCGCTATCTTCCTAAAATCACGGTTGCCACTTTGGGCTCTTTCAAGAAAGAATGTTAGTCTGCCCACATTTTCTGCATTCCCTTGATCGACTCCCAGTTATATATTTTATGCGACTCTAATCACCAGGACATTAATCACCAGGATGGAAGCACAGCACTCAAGAATTTTAATGGACAAGAGCAGAAGCATTTGTGAGCCCATGAGCTGATGGGTTCATAACCGAATGGCGGACAACTATTCAGACTGTAAGTTATTCTTAACCGGTTAGTACAGTCATACAGTTATTACTGAGTCAGTATTATTATGACAGATTTTTGAATCGCCATGATTACAGAAAAATAACTTTCATGGCTACCATAATATAATCCTAAAAATATTCTGGTTGAAACTTTAACTAATTAACTGTACTTTCTATGTTTCTAGTACGTTCACACAGAAATAAAGATGTTTCTTCGTACATAACTCTTTAAGGAAACGCTTTCATAAAGTTCAAGATCCAGTACTTCAATATGTAGAAAATGACGTCTATAATGCCTAAGATAACTTAGAAAGGAAAAATAGGGTTTAAACTTCAGGAAATAATATCATAACGAGGACTATTCACTCTTTCAATGCTAGAAATCTCTTGACATATGACCGGAAGAACATAACATTATCGTTTATTTAAAGCTGAAGAGATTTTCAGCAGTTTAATAATTTTATTTTTATTTAAAATAATAAATAATTTTTAAAAATAAAAAAATAATAGTGTTCCTCGCATGTTCAAAAAGAAAATAAATTAACTTATCTATCAGATTGTTTAAGTAAAGAAAAATAAATATAACTTTAACAAAAACCTGAAAAAAAACCCTTAATTCCCAGAAGTCGGGCGAAATAAATATTTTAACATCAGACAATTTTAAGACAAAGCCAAGTTTCCGGAAATTACAACGACAAATGATTCAACGATTTCTTTGCTAGAAACACACTTCTATGTTGTAGTTTCCCAGAGGTAAAATCTCAGAGGTTTTCCCTAGTTTTACCAATATGCATATTTAATATGATTTTAAAGAAACACAATCCTGTTCTTTGTTCTACGCAGAAAAACTAACACGATAAAAGTCTGATGCAACACTTTATTTTTGTGATTCAAAATAAATGTATATTATACACATTTTGGGAGTTCTTATTTCATAAATTTAAATACTCCAAGGCTAGTGCATTAAGAAAATTCTTCGATGTAATTTTTTTCTATTTCGGAGGATTTATGATTATTTTGTTCCTATGCGAAAAACAAAAGAATGAAATTTCTCGGAATTTCATTCTCACTGTTTGTAAATTAAATTCTGTTTGGAGATGAAAGCGACTGGAAAAGAAAAATGAGAAAAGAATTAAAAAAGTAAGCAGTAAATTTTCCGAGTTATGAAAGTTAAAGGTACTTTGTTTACACGATTACAGGCCTTTAGAAGCAGTCAAAGTCGTGGACGTTATAATACTAAAGAGTTTCGTGTCTACACAACATTCATCAGCAAATGAACTGGAAGGAAGGGCATAAATTATGATTTTGTGTCACACTAAGTAAAAGAATTTAAGATTGTTTGGATGCCGTCGAGAAATGATTACATGATAATTTTATAAATGATATTAAAAAATGGTACGAATTTCTGCTTTCTTGTATGTTCATGGGCATATTTTGCTAGAGATTCTACAACAAAGGAGAAACTTTTTCATAACAGTTGCATGAAAATGACACTGATGTCAGATGTAGATATGCAAAGTATTTTTATTTGCTTAACTTTTTCAAAACCGACATTTGCACAATGTAATACAGATTACTCTGGGCTTGATTAGCGTGTAATCGACGCAAGCATTACAACAGAAAAAAGTAAAAAAATAAAAAAAAGATTTAACCAAAAGAAAGGCAACTTTGATAGTAAGCAAAGGAATATCCCCCTTATAGACTCCCAAAAATATCTGACAAAGATATTAATATGTTTATTTATTAAAACCTATTTAAGTCATATTTGTAGCTGATTTTTCAACTTCTTAGAGTTTTTTTAATGGTATACAGGGTAATTTTGAGATTAAGCGAGTTTTTTGGTTTTCAGTGCAAAAACGGACATTACTCGTAATTAGCACGAAAAAAATCGAAAGTTCAGTGTTCAATTAATCTAAACATTTGTGTTCAGATTTAGAATCCATTATGGCTGTGTCATATATAGACGATACTAAGCCTATTTTTAAAAAATACTGGGAAAAAATGACAATTTTAATAGAGATGATAAAAGGAAACTAGAGATCATGAGATGTTGTTAGATTAAAGACTTTTGTACCTGACTTCACACAACACAATCTTGTGAGAAATATTTCACATTCTCAATTTCCATGCAAATGTCTGGAATCACGAAACTGGTCATACATATAAATTACTCTCAGATTCGCCACCAATACAACTAAATCAGAGAAAGCAATTATACATCAGTGTAACGAGAAAAGTTCTGTATTGGTTTCTTTTGTTTTACAAGACTCCTAAAAAATAATGCACAGGGTCCATAAATGTTCAATATCTCGTTGTTCTAACGCCATTTCGATGCTCTTATTACATGAAATCTTTAGAAGTTTTATTTCCCCACTTTTTACTCGGATAAAATTAGATAATACCTACAAAGAAATCTTACTTTCTTTTGAATTAATATCAAAGGTATTGCTCCTTTACTTTACCTCTAACGAGTTTATCGCCTCTTTTATTTATCTATCGCATTTATTATAGGCTCTAAGTTTCCATAAATCTTGATCTGATCTTATCTGGTCCCTCCTTAGGCCAAAAAAAAATTAAAAGTAACGCTATTAAAATACATTCCACATTAGTTTTGGTTAACCATCCACCCCCCCCCCCTCCCTCTGAATATCACTTAAGCCTTCTCTGGGGAACAGACCCCCCCCCCCCCCAAGGTTGACAAGCATTGGGTAATGTGTACGAAAGGAAGTATCATAGCGCATATAGATTGGTGCAGAGTTCTCTGCCTACAGACCCCCTACTCCTGTTATCACATTAGTCACGGTAACATTAGACACGGTATTTAGAACTACCCCCATTCCCGCCCCCAAGGTTTCTTTGATCTGGTGTCTCCCCCGACCCCGCTCGACACCATTTGACCCGCTGACCCCCCGCCCTTTCTTTGATGGACCGCCAGAGGAGGCGATCCACGCATAGTACAGAGTACAGAGTGAACATAAATCACTGGATTCCCCAAGGCACAGGCAGAGAAGTCTGCACCAATGTGTATGCACCATCAGAATATGGCGTATGAGGCGAGAGATGTTTGAATAAACATTAAGACATTAAGTTACTTTAGTGGTGTGAGTTCCAGATAGGAGTATTTTGTATTTCAGATATTATCACTATGATTATTAGTTGTACGCTAAAGTAGACGGGAAATTTAATTTTAATTCGTATTTGAGAATAGTTTTAAATTTTTACCACATAACCTTGGCAGTACAAATTCATAAACACAGATTTTGATAAAATTTCTTTACAAGTACTTGCTGTACATATAAAAACTAAAATTTTAAAAGCTTCTTATTTTATCACTTATAAACAGATGTTGAGTTGTATTAAAATAAAAACAAAAAACTGGGAACATGAGAAAAGATAAAGCTCAGCAAAAACCACTTCTGGAAATCCTAGATGAGTGTGTTTTCTAGCAAGGCTCCCATAACTTGACATTTATATTTATGATTAAATATTCAGAACTTCCTAAATTCGAGACTTTCAAACGACCCTTATCACCAGCAGTACCGGCATTTTTATTTAGGTCTTGTGTACGAAATAAAACTCGGCACCTTAATTATAACAATTAAAAAGATCTTCAAACAATAGATGAGTGTGTTTTCTAGCAAGGCTCCCATAACTTGACATTTATATTTATGATTAAATATTCAGAACTTCCTAAATTCGAGACTTTCAAACGACCATTATCACCAGCAGTACCCGCATTTTTATTTAGGTCTTGTGTACGAAATAAAACTCGGCGCCTTAATTATAACAATTAAAAAGAACTTCAAACTTGGAAAATGAAAATTTAAAAACAACAATTAAACACCCTTATCCAAATAGTTCTTTCAAAAACAAACCAGAGGGAAGAAGTATGATGGTTAAATTTTTGAATCAATAACCTTGATGAGATATACTAAAGAAATAAAAAAATATTTTGTGTCTGTAATTGAAAATATATACTAGGTTAAATACTCAAAAAGTAATTTACATTCCCTACAGTTTATAAACGAATAACATTCGCTGATACAAAAAGGGAAAATGTATCTTCAATCGAGTTATTTATCTTTCAGGACTTGGTGCAAAGAACAATAATATAACTTCAAAGCATTATATGTGAAAAATGAATGCGGTTCTTGGAAACTGTATAGGATTGCGCAGTAAAAGACCTAACGGACATGGTTTACCCAATTTTAAATCTTACAGAGTGATGCAAAGTTTGACTGAACGTAATAAACCCATATGCCGGCTACAAAGCAGTTGAATGAAAGCAAACTGAGAAAGTTTTTTAAAAATATATTTCTATGCTTTTCAGTCTGTGTGGATGTCTGTTTGCTTCTGGTGAATGGTTCTGTAGAATGGAATTTCTTCAACGCATGGAAAAATTATGTAATCTCGCAGACAGTATGTCAGGCGCTTTCTCAATAGATATTTTTTAACTACATAAAAATTCTTACAGTAAAGCGGTTTATGAGCTATTTGTCTAGGCAGAGAAAAACACATAAATATAAACAACATGTAAGTAAAATTTAAGTTAAACCAACGAAAACTCATACTGAAAAAGACTGCTATGAAAACGCATACGGAAACAAACTAATAAAAGAGCTATTTACCACTGATGTGGTCTGTTTTATTAATTTATTATATTCATATTTTGGGTTATGGTAAGAAAAATAACTTTCATTTGAAATTGCAACAAAACATTTCTAGATTTTTGTGCTTTAATTTATAGCCCAAATGTGATTATTTTCTTTGCAAAAACAGTATTTAAATAATTGTACTTTTAAACTGCTTTCAAAGTCGTTTGTTTTCTTGGTATATCGGGGTTTTTGAGTGCCATGTGAAAATTTAATTGGTCGGCGTTTCTTTTTTCCCCCAATGGCTGGGAGCTGAGCGTTACTCTTTTTCCAGGAGAAGCCAGAAGCATGTAACCACTTCACCGCATGCATTACATACGTGGCCCCGGGTGCACCACAGGGGGTGGGTCCACGTTGCACCTGTACCACACCCGTAATTTAGAACCGAGTCAAGTGACGAGACCGGAACACTTGACCCCGCACCTCCAGAGGTAATGTTTGAGAACTTAGAGGACATTGCAGCTACAACAGATTTCTTCCGTGCACCAGCCGCCATTAGTGTACACGTCGGCGGTTTTGTCAGCGTCGGGTATCGAACCAGCAACTTGCAGATCACTGGCTCGACGCCTTTGCTGACCGGTTCACCGCGCCCTTTAATTGGTCGGCTTAATTAGTTATACTTTTGGTCCCCCATTCAAATAAATTTCAGTTAATTATTATGCTTTGCCTAATTTTGGGCAAGGCCGGACATACGACAATTCACACAAAATGAAGTTCTTTCATAATTATGTTCTGTAGAACTTTTTCCTGTATGTGAAATTACATTAGTAAAGATTCTGATTCTATGTCCATGAAATAAATTGCATAATTAAATTTGACGACAGTTCCGTAGCCTATAGCTGAAGTTACGAGCTTTGACTTCAACTGGAAGACGGTGGCCTAGGATTACAAATTTACGTCTACTGTGAAATAGTACAGCCGAATAAACGTGTGAACGGTTTTTCTATTCCTCCTTAATATTAACACATTCGGAAGTAGTCACATGAGGTTCAGTGGTTAAAAGGTTTCTACAATCAAACGACAAAAGAGAACGAAAGTGACACAGACTTATATTACGAAATAAGCATTTATGAAAATAGAACGTGCTCTTAGTAAGAAGCCCCTTCGAAGTGACAAACATGTTACTTAACGCGGGAATCGAAATGCCTTGAAAATCAATGCGCATAGCGCGCTATACCGGAAGTTGATCTATTTATCGAAGGCATTCCTAAAATTTGATTAGAACCCGATCAGTTGTTGATTACCTAAACACGTCTCTGTAGTGTACTTTCATACCCAATGAGAATATTTGAAAGATAAGATAGCATACTAAGGACATATATCTTTTAAATGGAATACGACAATTTACCAAAATGAAGTTCTTTCATAATTATGTTCTGTAGAACTTCCTGTATGTGAAAATTACATTAGTAAAGATTATGATTCTATGTCATGAAAAAATTGCATAATTAAAATTTTGACGAAGTTCCGTAGCCTATAGCTGAAGTTACGTAGCTTTGACTTCAACTGAAGAGTTGCTAGGATTTACAAATTTACGTATTACTGTGAAATATGTACAGCCGAATAAACGTGTGAACGGTTTTCTATTCTCCTTAATATTAACACATTGGAAGTAGTCAACATGAGGTTCAGTGGTTAAAAGTTTCTAAATCAAACGACAAAAGAAACGAAAGTGAACAGAATTAATATTAAGAATAACATTTAATGAAAATAGAACGTGCTCTTAGTAAGAAGCACCCTTTCGAAGTGACAAAAATTTACTTAACGCGGGAATCGAAATGCTGAAAATCAATGCGCATGCGCGCTATACAGGAAGTGATCTATTTATAGAAATCTCGCGCTACAATTCACTACAGCAGCTGTTAGTAGAATTACATTGAGATCAGTTTATGATTAAAAATAAAAAAGAGTCAATATAATCGAAGAAGGAAAAGTCCGGAGATGATCAGACTGAAACACACATATTACAGAAAAATTAAAAGAAATTAAACTAAAGCCCTATATTTATGAAGTATATCATTAATTTTTTTGTTTGCAAGTATTGATCTCCTTCAAATTGAGAATGTCGCCTTGAAAGGGTGATCTAAACTAAAAGTTAGTAAAGTCGCCAAGAAGACTACATCGATTTTTTCCCTAGACTGTAATGATCCAATTTTTCAAGGGCGTCTCATGTTTCGAAGCAGAAACATAAATAAAATGGCCGTAGATTGTCCATATATTTGTCTGTAGCATGTTTGTAGTCCCGTGAGATTCTTTGAAACATCGAATTATGTATTGAGGACGTATAACTTATATACGGAATACGGTAGTAACTAATTTTATCCCAGTGCTGTTATTTTATATAATTTTTATGTTTATATAAAATTTATATTGCATTTGTGATGTATTTACGAAATAAAAAATACCGAAAGACGAAGAGGTACGGATAAATGGATATTTAATAGAAATAACCCCAAATTTATATTTCTTATTTCATAAGATTTATTATTAAATTCTTGCTGAAAAGTTAAGCTTTGATAATAAGTGAGATTGAAAAGTTTTACATTGCAAAGATACCATTCTTAAAATTTAGCTGTTTATAACAGATTTTGATCTAACTCTTTGATTCTCCAGCTATAAAAAGATTTAAAGAAATATATCTCAACATGCTGTATAAAATAGGGAAAATGTACACTCGGGGCTTCAGACATCGTGAGAAAGTAACTTTCTTATGCATAAAAAGAATAAAGATATAGATATATCTTCTCATTGATACTTTTTCAACTGAAAAGCAGGCTATGACGCATGATGCAAAAACATTATAATTCAGTATATTCTCTTTTTATGTTTTGCAACATTTCTGCAAAGGCTTTGGTTTATATGAAACCTAATGAATTAAAGTGTTACACAATGTTTAGATGAGGGTAGTGGTTAAGAAATTAATAAAAAATACTCTTGAGTGTCAATATTGAAAAGTAAAAAAATCAAGGAAAAACTAAGGTAAAATAAAAAATTTCAGGTAGTCTCTTCTAACGAAACTACCGCGGGTTATTAATGTAGGATTACTTAACGTTGCTTACCTCTTTTGTATGTATATATGTATATATGTACGTATATATATATATATATATATATGTGTGTGTGTGTGTCAAAATTTTGGCGCAATTTGGTACGTTTCTGTTTAACTGTTTATTGCTTGTCATAGCAATACAGACTGGGTTTGGTGCACTGCCAAAATATTAACTCGCGAGGTACGGACGGACGGTTTTAGCATCTGAAATTTTGCTTTCCGGAGGACCATTATAGAGGAACGTAATCCTGCGTTAAAAATTATTAATTAGCAATAATTGTCGTGAATCAAATCAGGATTAAACTTAAAAAATGCTTCGTTTTGTGAAATGTACCTTGGGATTTTCTATACATTACTCCTTTATTTTCAATACAAAACTTTGTATTATCATGACCTCAATCTTTAAAAAGTATAGTGGAGAAAGCTCTTACGGTTCTAATTTTTTCGGTTACTATTTTATTGCACATCATACCATAGCTAAAGATATTCTCATGAAAATAATTCCCTTTTGTTTTTATGAGATTTAAACCCATTCATGTTATAGAAAAAATAGCTTACGAAGGAAGCAAGGAACTAAGGAAGAAACTAAGGAAGCAATTCAGAGATCGAGAAAATCTTAAAAGAGCCACTATAAATAACTGAACATTAATCTTTATTTACGAATTTCTGTTCAGCGTTCCTACTCAAGAGCAGAACAGAACGCCTAAACAGTAATCCAAGGCAGGCAAAATACCACAATATTCCATTATGCCCGCATTGGCTTTCTGTATAGGAATTCTCTAGCTCTGCTCCTAAGAAAGAAAACCGAGTTTGCTTTTGAGATTCTCGAATAGTTTAATATTTAAATGTTTTAATAAACACCGATATCCTTAACTTCGACAGTTGAATGAGCCTAGACTGAATCTTTCAGCAAATAGAAGAGAAATTTTACCTAAAACTGCTGGGAATATTGATTTTTTCTGTGTGTTTCAAGCTTAATATTACTTAAATATTGAAGAAGTTCCTGAGCATAAATAATCCATAATGTAAAAATTTTAGATATGAACAGGAGGAAGGAAAACATAAGAAACATTGGGTGACAAAATATGTAGTTAAAATTTTAAAAAGTACACCGTTTGAAAGCCCGTAAAAGCAGAATATAATGTAACAGAAATAAATTAAAGCCGAATTTGTGCGTTTTAAGAGATGATTAACTTTAACTCAACTGGTTTCTATTGTTTTCTTTATCACTTCCATATTGTTAGGACTATGAAGTGTTTTCTTAAGGTGTCAATAATGTACAAACTTAAGAAAATCTGCTACAAATAGCACTTATCCTTTGTTTAGTACTGACAAAATAAAATACATAGTATAAATTTCTTCTTAAGAAAGTGAATACTTAAGAAAATTAAAGTAAAGGACAAGTAACATTAAACTGTGTTCCTTCTTGATAATAATATAAGCTTCGTATAAAATATACAAAACGCCCCATTTTGAAATGTATTAAAAACTATTATCTGAAAGCGCAAATACATTTCACAGAATGCAGTAATGGTAGTTTTTCTAACATTTAACGATGACGATGTGAAACGAAAAGGAAACAAATTCGATTCACAAAATACAACACGATCTCTGGTTATGACCTACAGATTTGATTACGGTATAGCTCGTGGTGCTGGCGGGGATTGAATGATGTATTATGCAATTACTCATTAATGTATTCCTTCGAATGAACTCATATTTCATGATATTTTCCTGCTTTTTTCCTAATTTAAACTCGAAAGTATCAAGAAATATAGATAATGTTTTTGATTAGATTACTTTTCTTCAAAAAAATGTAATTTTATAGAAATAGCAATTTTTTTATATTTTCTTGCTGGAAATCTGTAGCATATCTGATATATAAGGATAATATCTAAGGATGTGATATATATATATATATATATATATATATATATATACTAGCTGAAAACCCGCACTTCGATACGGAGTACATTCAAATTAAATACAACGGTCAATGTATGCAATTAATACCAAAAAAATAAATATATATATTTATAATAAATACGATGATCAATGTATACAATTGATGTAATATATATATATATATATATATATATATATATATATATATATATATATATATATATATATATATATATATACTAGCTGAAAACCCGTACTTCGCTACGGAGTACATTCAAATTAAATACAACGGTCAATGTACGCAATTCATGCCAAATATATATATATATATATATATATTATATGATAAATACGACGATCAATGTATACAATTGATGTAATATATATATATATATATATATATATATATATATATATATATATATATATATTTATAAGAAAATCGTAAAGGATAATTTTATAGACAAAATAATGTAGAAGAAAATATTCAAATTAAATCTGATATAAAGAATACTAAAGAATATAGTACAGTTAATATAGTACAGTTTGTAGAACATTTATTTTACTGTGTTTTAATATTTTTTGGATAATGTCCAATCGTCTGCTGCATTAGAAAGACAAAAAAAATTTTTATTTGTCTATTTTGTTGTTATGCACGTGACGATAAATTTATTTAAAGTACCAGAAAAAGAAATCACG